>CM060615.1:14368225-14375725 GCA_030578255.1 Tiaroga cobitis
AAAGTGATTCAACCCTCAAGGCCTCATATAGTTATTTCAAGGGCCTAACCTCATTTAAAATACACATAATCCAGGTATTACTTCAGCTACTGAACAATAGGTATGATGAATCAGCTAATTAACTGTTCAAGTACAACAGTTAGAAGTAATAATGTTAATGACTTACACTGCCAGAATCTGGTTTAACAGAAACTTCATTAAAAGAACTGACATGAAAATCAACATGAAATGACAATTGCAACCTGTTGTGGCTTTTTTCTTATTCAACAAACATCATCACTGAGTAAGAGACACTCTGAATCCAATTTGATAGTTTATAAAGTATTTATTCTCTTGCAAGAGAGATCTTCGTCACCAATACACATTCGTGAGTCAGTGAGGAGAGATAAAGAGAAGCAGTGTCTGTCTTTTTTATATCTTGTGTCCTCCAAGGCCTTATTTCTGCCCTCCCCTCACAGGAGAGATATACTTTGTTTTTTTGATATTTCTCCCTGGCCCTGAGAGTTAAATGCCCCCTTAACCCTTTAGGCTATAACGTACAAATGCACTCAAGATGACCCCTTGACCACCTGCTTTTCCTTACCTCCACTGACTCCCAACCACAGTAAATTATCACCCAAAGGCCCCCTCTCACTACATTCGTGAGAACAGATGAGGCCATCATTAGGAATCACTGAAATCAGAGTAATAAAAGAAAAATTCCATAAGAAACCCATTGTCATTCCATGACATGGTATTTACAATTGAAACAGGATATTCAATGAGAGGGAAAAAAAATTATAGGTTAAGGCATTTATTCATAGTTTGATTTCTAACTAGTGGTCTATTCTGGTGTTAAAATAAAATAAAAGCCCAATTGTACTTCCAATGTGGCATTTCCTTCATGATTAGGTTGTGAGAATTGGGCATTTACCATTATTTTGTGAAGAACCACTCGTTCTGACATGCTGAAAGGAAAATTATTTGAAACATTACAAAGACATTTTTCCTTGAAAATCCCATGTTGAATCATTCATAATACGACCAGCATTAAATGTTGCATTAAAGTCCCCCTGTGGTGAAAATCAATCTTTTAATGTTGTTTATATGTCTATGTGGTGTTTTAATATGCTAAGACAAAACATGTACAAATTCCAACACCATTGCTGAGTATTTTCTCCTTAAAACTGCAGTGAACCAAAGACAGTCTGAAAAACACGGTTTAAAATCGCTGGTGTTTCTGACGTCACAAACTACATTGTAACCAATCATGTCAACGAGTGGATCTCTGAGCTGCTGTGAGTGAGTGGAGGCGGGGCTCATTTGCATATTCATAGAACCGCATATACTAAATGAGGCAAGGGTGTCGAGTTACATTCAAGCTATTTTAAGGCATCTTTTTATTTCAAGGAAAAAACAGTTGGAATATGTCATTTTGGTGATCAAAGAAGACTTTTAAGCCAGGGATAGAATAAGGGGAACTTTAAAAAAAGAAAAAGCCATACATTTTGCTTATATGTTATCTTCGTGAGCATTGAAGGTTCAGTTAACAACAGCACAGGCCTGGTGAGAACACATGTGATTCAAGCTGGGCAAGAGCTTCCGAAACACAACATCTGCTGGTGTAGTGTGACCAGCACTGCTGTGTCCTTTGATAGCCGCACACACCACCTCACGGGATGGCGGGCGGACGCTGTCGGCCTTCACTGGGGAAATCATAATAAAATACGACAAAGATGCTGCTTTTGAAAGCCGCTTTGAAATAAGGGGGCGTTTAGACAGAGAGAGATTCACGCACGTTCAGAAGCCAGCGCTGCACACTGCAGCTAAAGCCAGAGCAGCACACCATCCATCAACAGCAGACACTGCAGCACAACACACACAGGCTCTGGGTCTCAAACCTGCACCAAACAGTGCAGCGCGTTATCAGTAACATTAGGTTAAAAAAAAACTAGCAGCGAAAAATACTGTCTTTAAATAATCAAAAATGGGAACTAAAATGAATTTAGACTCACACGAATACAAAATAAATATTAAAGTCGCCCTGTAGTCAATAATTTTATTGCTTAAAACTCTTTGATCACGAAAATGATCACCAAGTTTTTTCCTTGAAATCTTTTTTTCATGCCTTAAATTAGCTTGAATGTAACTCTACACCCTTGCCTCATTTAGTACAGTATATAAGGTTTTATGAATATGCAAATGAGCCCCGCCTCCACTCACTCACTCAGCTCAGATCCACTGGTTGACGATCACACGTTGACCTGATTGGTTACAGGGTAGTTTGTGACATCAGAAACACCAGCGATTTCAAACCGTGTTTTTCAGACTGTCTTTGTTTCACTGCAGCTTTAAGGAGAAAATACTCAGCAATGGTGTTGAGTTATGAATATGCACAAGGTTTGTCTTAAAGCATATTAAAAACACCACATAGACATTAAAAGCTTGATATTCACCACAGGGGGACTTTAATACAGAGAAAATGTCTTGTTTTTATATTATATATTCTTGTATTTTCAAAATGTTTTAATTAAACAATTACAATAAAACCTAATTTAGTTAATATTCTATGTTTGATGTTTTTATTTTTACTATTGGTGTATTCTGGTGCTAAAACAAAAACAAAAAAACATTGGACGGGTGTTTGATCAATAACAATTTGCAGTGTTGTTACAACTAAAGCCTGTATTTATATATAGTAGGGTAACATTTCTCATTTTCAGCTTAGTTTTTAGTTTCACTCAAAATAAAATAAATATGAAAAGAAAAAAAGAAAATTAAAATGATTAATATATAAATAAAACTGGAAACAATAATAAACCAGTGTGCAGCAAAGTGGTAACAACGAATAATATTGCCGCCGTCTTTCTCAAGAAATTCTCAAGTCTCATTTAGTTGACCCCGAAAGACCTCTAACAAAACTCTTGAACATATTTCAAAGATTCTATGCCATGAACTTCGCAAACTTTAGAGAAACTGTGAGTATTTGTTGGGGGTCATCAGAGGCGTACACGAGATCTGAGCGAATCAATCCATGCTTCTGAATCATAAGAGCCCCAGAGTGATGCTACTTGCATTTTACTCAGCACTGCACTGTATTTTCTGATGCGAATTCGACAAATTAAACAAGCTTTGATGGTACTATATTAAGAAAGAAACTGATAAAGTATGCGTCATCATAGGCAGATGGAACAGTTTGTGGTCGAAAACTAAGACTCCTCTGCATCCAAGGGAAACTAAAAACAAATCCAAACTTTTTATGCAACACTAAAACTTCACTGAAACCAACAACCAATGCCAGGCAAAATAAAAACCATAAGAATTATATATATATATATATATATATATATATATATATATATATAATAACCCTGTGTTTTTGTGGAGGGCTGTGGTATTTGGGTTGGAGAACATTTGATTAAGCTTTTGTTGGTCTCTGTTTGAGGAGCCTCTCAACACCCAGAGGGGTTTGGTCCACTCATGCTCTCCCATCGAGAGCCTCTATTCATCCACATAGACCTTGGAAAAACCCAACAAGGCTGTTTCAGAATGAATAAACAAGGAATAATGATTAACCCACCCCTGGTCAGAGCTGAGAGTCCCTGTGCAGCCTTTTCAAAATTAAATGGGCAGTTCAAACTAAAAAATTCATGTTGTTCTTAATCCGAATGACAAAAAGAGATATTTTGAGAGCTGTACTGGTCAATGGTTTTCATACAACAACAATTCGAAGCTTCCATCCACCAAGTTTCATAAACATAATCCATGCACTATATTTCAAGTCTTCTGAAGACATACGATAGTTTTGTGTGAGAAACAGACTGAAATTGAAGTCATTAAACATCCAGTCTCGCACGTTAACAAAAGAACTGGCGGCATTTGATTGATGAGCGAAGCACTTCTAAATGAATCCACTGATTTAATTTCGCAAAACCGATCAGGGGTGCGTTTCCCGAAAGCATCGTTAGCCAACTATGGTCGCAATTTCCATTGAACTCTATTGGTAACGACGGAACTTGCGACCATAGTTGGCTAACGATGCTTTCGGGAAACGCACCCCAGAATGGTTCGTTCACGAACCTGGCATATTTGGTCCTTCAACTAACTGACTCAGTGATATGTTCACAGTGATTTAGTGGGTCCGAGAACCAAATTAATAAAAATTTTGATTTTAATCACAAAACCGGTCTGAATGAATTATTTCACCAATCTGACTGATTCGGACTCAATGATCTGGTGACAGTGGTTGAGAGTCGAGTCAATGAGTTTGATAAACGAATCGGTCCGATTTGTGAATATTCTGTTGATTCGATTCACAAAACCAGTCTGAATGATTTGTTCATGAATCAGACCGATTTGGTTCTCAAACCGACTCAATGATCTGGTGGTCACAGAACCAAACTAACCAGATTCTTGAACAAATCATTAATTTGAGTCAATCTTTTTAATGAATCTTTTGATTTAATTCACAAAACCAGTCTGAATGATTAATTCATGAATCTGACCAATTTGGACTTAGCAGTTAACAATCTACTCAGTGAGTTTGTTCACGAATCAGTCTGTCTGTTTACCCTTACAAGAGCTTTGAAACTTTACAATTGCTCCGTTTTCTCATTTAGACAGCAAAATGGTGTGCGTACTGATAGCAAAAGCATCTTTATTCAATTCTACAATAGTCTTTTGTTTTGTGGTTCCTTGTGAAGGACAGTAAACAGGCCACACTTGTGTAAATGAATATCAGATGTCACATTAACTTGAGATTACCTGTAAATGTTTATTCATGTTCGGGGTAATGATGTGGGTCAGCCACGCTTGCGTTCGGGACTGTTTTCCTCAGATAATACACAAAAGCAGGTTAATGCCACAATGGGAATGAGCCGGGTATTAATCCATATAAACTCGACATCAGTGTCAGTGCTTAAAATGTCAAGCAAAGAGACAAATGAATGGAATTGAAATTAATTACCTCTCAGGCAGAGAGCAATACAATCCCTCTCTCCTCAAATGACTCCTCACTGGAAAAGCCTCAGCTCCACATGAGCGGGATTATTGTACGCTGCGTGAATCAGAAATAGACTTTTATTTGTTTTAGAAACAGCGCAGGCCAGGAATAAGCAGCGTAGGTGGACGATTTCCAGCTGAACTACGCCTTCTTTCCGAACTCTCCCTACATCAGACCATGATATTGATTCCCATACATACAAAAAAAAAAAACTGGTTTGTTGAATAAATAAACTGAATTTATGGAAGGTTATGGAATGGGACTGAATCTGATAGTGAAAGATGTACCTTTATGTCAGTTCAGCAGTGATGTAGTTCTTCTTGTGTCATTTCCTGTTCCTGTTCCCATATCATTTCCTGTCCATTCTCTGCTGTACCTTTCAATGAACGAAAGTGGTCACAAAATTCTAAGAAAAAATGGACACAAAATGTCAGATATAGTGCTAAATGATTACCATACACTCTTAACAAGGGCGAAATTGTCAATCACACATTGGGGGGGACAGCTGTGGGACTTTTTGTGTTGGCGCATGCACACATTTTTTTAATCAAAATAAAATAAATGTTTGTAATTGTATAACACAACAAGGAATTTTATTACATCTGATCGTCAAACCAACGTATACTCACCCTGTAATGATTACAGCATCGGCATTAATTACAAGCCTGAATTGACAACAAAGCGGCCAGTGATCTCTCTCTTATATTCTTCTTTAAACATATAGTGGCAATAAACATTTTGATTAAATTACTGTTACAGGATAACAATATTCTAATATCAAGTCTTGAGCAATGATAGTAAAACAGTTATGTACTAATCAGGGAAAATGCTCTTTATTTTTTTTTATAGGGGAAAACCTCTTTTCCACGAGATATTGCATGAAGCCAAAAAATTATCCTTAATTTTGAATTTATGTAAAACGCGTTGCGGCAGCATGCAGACATAGGCAAAGGTGGCTTGCGTGCCTATTGGCTGTCCTGCGGCAACTGCAGCAGCCTATCGAGAGAGGCCCTTTGGTGACGGTCCAATGGGGGCGCATATTTTATGTAGAGCTATATCTGTGTTTTGAATGCAGTAGCGGCGTGTATACAGTAACGTTAGCTAGCTGTCGGATAGCTTGTCAATAGTCCCTCCCATTCATACAAGCTGTATAGTATTGCAATCGAAATTCACAAATTCTACAATTCGAAATTCCAGTGAAATTCACCTGGTCATTATCTAAGGAATTATGTCAGCCAAATACAGGATATTTACCATTCACTAACTAACTCTCCTAACTCCTATGCGCTCCTAACTCTTCTTCTGTTTGGTTTTTCCTACTCACTGACGGTGCACGAGCTACTAAAGGTATAGGGAAAACATGACATGGATTTCAGGAGAAATAGCTTTTGTTAATGGATTTGGGAAATGGCCCGGCCGGGATTTTATATTTGCGGAGCTGGAAAGAAAGACGTATTTGCAATCACATCGACATTGCCCGCATAATCATACAGTATGATCAAATATTGGGGGGGGGGGGGGGGGGGGGGGACAAATCGTCCTTCTTTGAATATTGGGGGGGGACGTGTCCCCCTGTCCCCCCATAGAATTACGCCTATGACTCTTAATAACAAAGCTTCCAAAATGGGAAGCCTTTCAACGTGATTACCCAATGTGTGTCGCATCGCAGAGCAAGACGATGAGCATTTGTGGTTAAACAGATACATTTTAGAAAACGACCGATCGTTCGCTTGATAAGTCCCTTATTCCTCTGCTTTGATCGTGTTAAGCCCATTGAAACTGCAATTTGGACCTTCAGGCCCCATTGAAGTATATGGAGAAAATCCTGGAATGTTTTCCTCAAAAACCTACATTTCTTTTCGACGGAAGAAAGAAAGACATGAACATCTTGGATGACGTGGGGCTGAGTAAATTATCAGGAAATTTTCATTCTGAAGTGAACTCATCCTGTAACAGCGGAATTGAACTCCGTTTGCATCACAGATCATTATTTTCACTGAGAACCAGCTTGGAAACTCGGTTTTATGTATAAAGCGGTATAAAAATAAAGAAGACTTTGACTTGACAAGTGGTGTTTTATGTTATTTTAAAGCTTGACAGGCCCATTTCTCATTTCATTTCATTATATTGAAAAGAACAGTTAGGATGTTCTTCTAATAGGCTACTCATCTTTTTCTCCACAGAAAATATCACATTTAATTTAGAACGACATAAAGGTGAGTAAATGAACTTTCATTTTGGGGTGAACCAAACCTTTAAACTATCCCACGAACTCACGCTGTCATAGAGTCCAGCAGTGAAAAGATAAAGAGAGCTCATGCTCAGAAGTGAAGGTTAGCGGACGAATAGGAGCGCAATGATAATTGACATTTAGCGTTGAAATGGCCGTAAATGCAGACATGCACAGACTAATAACCGGCTTCAGTCCCATCTGTGTCGTCATCCGCTGGAAATGTCAGTGGCACTCAAGAGCGAGCCGGAGCGGTGGGCGCTATCGGCCGTATATCCCGCTGCCATTC
>CM060615.1:14378225-14485725 GCA_030578255.1 Tiaroga cobitis
ATTTGGATTACGATTGTGGATAACACTTTAAATAAATAGTGCATTTGGATCCTCAACCTTCGTGTCTCAGAGCAGTTCTTGACACTTTGACAACTAGCTGAAATAAAATAAGTTTTTTTCTATACTTTATATCAGTTGTTTTATGGTTTTGGTTTTAGTAACCCTGATTCAGATAGCCAAATTCTTTTTGATTCGAATGATCAGACAGAGATCCGATCGCACCTAAATATAAATAAAACATTTGCGTCATTTAGCCACTTTTAAAAACATTTATGAGTTATTCAAAATGCTTTGTGTCAATGTTTATGCTTCCTTAAATTTACAAACCCCTCAGTGAAAGAGGTAATAGGGTTTTAAAGTGTGAAAAGTGCTCTTGTTTGAGATGAAGCATAATCGAGCAAAATAATTCATTAATAAGCAAAATGCTGTTGATTAAATCAGTAATAAAAAAAGAGCACAGATGAAACCCAGCTCATGTATTTTACAGCAGTTTGGAGGCCAAATGCTTGTCGTCATATATCTAATTTATTACTCTGACTTCCACAGGCGTGCTGGACACAGGGAATCTTTCTTCTCGAATGCAAAAAGCATTTAAGCAGTTTGGAACAACAATGCACTAGCTGAGGAATACAAGATCAGCAGTGGCGTATTGCCAAAACTGGCCAATTACAAGGCAGATGGAGCCTATTTCTTCTCCAGTTGTAAGTGAAAGAAGAAGACAACTATTCACAAGTTCATTGCATCTGACAACAAATATACGGACCAAAATCTAGACTTTCATCAATGACCAGAGTGTCCTTTCTGCATGCATGAAACAGGCCGATTCTTGATAAACATTGAGGAAATTCTGTTGAGAAAATTGTCCCTGTATGCTTTTTTCAATATTACCTTTCATGCAGTGTGTAATATTTCAGTTTGTGAACGTAAAAGGTCTGCAAAGTGTGCGGCAAATAAAGTGATTGTCTCCTAAAGAAAGAATCGATTCTGAAACAAGTTGTCAGTAGTTCCAGTCTCACATCCTGTTACAAACCAACGTAACAATGTGACAGATTTGCATAATGCCAGCCTATGGTCTTCATTGGCTGCCGTGAACAACGTCTTTGACCCTCAAACACTGTAGTTGTAGCTGAGGCCTGGAAGAGTTTGGTTCATGTTCTCGACATGTCAAGAAGTCGCTGTTTTCAGCATAGTCAAAGCAAATCCAGTTTTTCATGCGCTTCTAAAGGATGAGGACTCGTGCTCGCATTGATACGATAAAACCGACGTCATCATTACTGTTCGTATCACTGTGTATCAAGCGCTGAGGAAGAGCCGGAGCTGAAATTCAGATATGCTAATGGCCGTTTCATTTGCGACCAATCACAACAGACTGGGCCATCTGACCAATCAAATAGATTTAAAACATTATATATGTAAAGTATATCAAAATAAAAACCAAAAGTAAAATATAACAAATATAATTAAATAAATAGATAATTTTGCCAATATTTGTCCATAATGTTTGTGTTTTTTATTTGAACTATTAGTATTCAACACTTATAGGCCCTCAGTGTCCTTCCTGTAAGACACTTAAGTTCAGGTCGCAAACCTGAAGAAGGGTCGGTTACATTTATTTCCATGACTTTCACTTGTTCTGACTGTAGAATGGTGCCATGAACTTATTACAAGGACAATCCCCTGGAGTTACCTGGGGTTAAGAGCCCTGCTCAACGGCACAATGGTAATGCCTCATGGTTTGCTTCTTGTGGAGAACAATCTAGCAACCAAAGTTACCAGCACTGAGCCTTAAACAAGGTCACAGTTGGTTTGGTTGACCCCTGCGGAACAAAATAAAACAAAAAAATAAGTAATTATTAATCTAAATCATTAAAGAACATTTGTCCTCTATTGTCATTCCTGTTATCGAATGTTAAAACCTTGTAAAGTAATACGAATGACCTAGCAATCCCATACAGTAAATATACATACAGTAAAAAGTCAATCTAATAACTAGCTGAGTAAAAATACTAAAATTGGTGGGCAAGTGCTTCCAAGTTTAGTCGTAACAAAGTACCGACATATATCATAACACATAACATCATAAATCATAACATATGACATAACGGATCATATCATAAATCATAACATATGACATATCATAACATCATATCATATAACATGACATAACATATATCATATCATATCGTAACATATGGCAACATCTACTGTACAACCAAAACAATCTTTGTTCCGTTCATTTCCCGTTATCACTGTAAAGATGCTTTGAAACAATCTGTATTGTAAAAAGTGCTATATAAATAAAGGTGACTTGACTTGACAACATATCATATGATCACATCATATCACATGACATGACATCATGACCCATAACATAACACAACACAACACATAACATAAAAAACCATTACCTTTAAAGTTTTTTTTTTTAATTCGCTTTGGTACTAATTTCATAAGTATAGTATACATTTTCAAAACTCTTAGTACAAAACTCCAAACTGATCACACTTGTAACAAAGCTAGTCATTTTTTCAAAACCTGATCTCATGCTTTTATTCTTTGTGCATATTTTCATTCCACATAATCATTGTTTCAAAACTCTAGATCATTGTGATATGTAATGAGGACATTTGTCTTCTTTCAATTTAGTACTTTTAACAATCAGTTCATAACGAACAATGCAAGATACATGTTTCAGATCACCTTGCCATTAGAAATGTTGCCACAATAGAAAATACACTTAGCCTACATTACCTAAACTGAATACAAAACTCAGAGAATGACGCAAGTGCCGATATCTGATTCTCACATATAGCTTTCTCCAGGTATTTCAGAACTCCTATTTTTGCACAGTCCATTTAAAAGCAGAATTGTTTTTCCATTATACTAGTGCATGCAGTGTAAACTGCTACTCTCACTATCAAATGCTCCTACATATTAAATTCAACGCTCCCTTCATTTAGCGTTGGGTAATTGAGAAAATGTATTCAACAGCACGAAACCAGGGTTCCTGAGCCCCACTCCAGAAGCGGAGACGTGAGCGTCGAGCCACAGTGTCAAACTACATTACACCACTTGATACGCGTAACAGTCGCTGTAGAGCGGATAAATATCACTGATCAGCCCACAGATGTGCAAATGTGTCAGAGGGATTAAAACACTATTGTTTTGGAAGGAACCCAAATCTCAGCTGTCTACACAATGCACTGTCACAGGAAAAATATACTGACTCAATTCGCAGTTTTCATACATTCAGTCTTATATCATGTCATGCCTTCTGTTTCTGCAGCCCCGCCCACAGTGAAACCTCATTGGTCCAAAATCCAAATGATTTACTCTGATTAAAAACACATTGAGGCACAAGGCAAAATATGTACTTTGTTCATGCATTATTATATATTTTTTGAAAATGATAAAGATGTTTTATCACACTATTTAATATAATTAAATTAACTGATTTTAGTTGTGTCCCATTTGTTAAAGAAAATATTGTAAAATATCATTTTTTATTCTTAATTTAAATTATTTTTTTTACCATTTTGTAAATAAGCCAGTATATAAAATATTATAAAATAACATACACTACCTACCGCTCAAATGTTTGAGGTCAGTAAGTTTTTTTTTTAAATTAATGCTTTTATTCAGGAAGGAACTGAACTGAATTTTATGGGTAAAAAGTGACAGTAAATACATTTATAACATTGAACTTTTTACTCATCAAAAAATCCTGAAAAAAAATAACTGTTTCCACAAATTTTTTTTCCAACATTGATAATAATAAGAAGAATTGTTTCTTGAGCATCAAATCCACATTTTACAATGATTTCTGAAGGATCATGTGACACTGAAGAATGAAGTGATGATGCTGAAAATTCAGCTTTGCATCAATAAATTACATTTTAAATGACATATTTCACAATATATCAGTTTTTACTGCATTTGCAGCAAACAAATGCAGCCTTGGTGAGCATAAAGAGAAATCTTACCGACCCCAGACTTTTAAAAGGCGGTGTATTTGATCAAATATTATATAAAATTATGGACTGCAATATTTTAGATTTTAGATTTTACAACATCAAATTCTTTTTGAAGCCTTCAGAAATATTGGCATTATGCCAATATTATGCATGCAATGTGTCAAAAAATTTTTTTTCTGTTGCATACTTATTTGTACTGTATAATTTGCATGAGTTGTTTTCTATTTTCTATGTTGTCCAACTAAAACAACAACAACAACCTAAATATAGGTATCAGATGCTTGTGATGTTATGTATCAGACCTTTGTTACTCCAGCTGTGAAACTTAATGAAAAAATGTTATTCAGATGTTTTGACATGTTCACAGGGACACAGAATGACTGATTCACCGCAGCCGCTGGCTTTATGAACACCAGCACAAACACAGACCCGCACAGCAGAGGAGGCTTCCAACCGTATTATTGTTCAGTCTGTATCTCAGCATTTAAAAGCAGCAGTCTAGTCCTCCAGAACATACACATGTGTGCGTCTGTATCCACCCACACTTCTTTGTCTATAATACAACGGGATCTCTCGAAGCCAGATGAATACAGAGGCACTCAGTCAACAGAGAGAAAACACGTTGCCTTATTCGCCGCTCGAACGGAAACGGACGTTTTTTTAACCCCAAGGTTTTTTTCCTCCTCTCCTGAATGATGACAGACCTCAAGAAGTGAGCCGAACGCTGACAATGTTCTGTGTTCAGCATTTGCATAACAATTCCTGACCTTTCGCTGACATTTAATCGTGACCACAAATTTCTAATCAGCCCTTAATAATGAGAGGCGATGAGGCACTCTTACAGACCTGGCGCACCGCAGCAATCTGTGTGGATTTCAGGGATATGAGCACAAAGGTTATCCTACGAAAATACCAGTGGAAAGTTCCCCCGCAGAGACGCCGTTATGATCCACACGCTTGCCGCTAAAATTAAAAAGCTGCCAGAGACTCATTAAAGAGTGAGGATGTCAAACTTAAACAGTGTTTGTGCTGACTCTTCTCTGCCTAAAGGAAGTGTATGTGTGCCAACAAAGAAAAACACTGTCCTTTTCTTGGGGCAAAACTCTTTTCCTGTAAATATTTAAGCCAGGACCATCACAGCATGGCCTATTCTGGACTTAGTTGAGCAAATACAATTAAAGGTGCAGTAAGCAATTTCTGGGAAACACTGTTGATATTTGAAATCAACACAAACAAACACACCCCTCCCTTCGTTGCTCCGCCCCCAAAATTAAAAGCTTTGTGAAAAATATAGTGAAGATGATGAAAATACGTCAAGGAAGATAAAATATTAACTTACAGTATAAGAGTATACAAGCAAGAGTTGGTTGTTATTTCGCCAGCAGCTCCAGACAAACAATGACACTCAAAAATGTCCTGTCACTATAGCTAACATAAACTTTATCGACTCATACAGCACATAAATAACTGCTGCTTACTACATTTTGGCCATATTCTATAGACTTTTATTATTATATGTTTTTTTCTCCCCCTAAAATGAATTTATAATGTTAGTCAAGTTTTTTTTGTACCAAAAATGATCAAAGTATAGTTTAGCATGAACATTATTCGTCTAGTAATTTGATAATATTTTAGTTTAAGCCTTCCCAATTTAAATATTAAAGCGCAAGAAGACACAAAAGGGAACTCGATTCATTACTCACACGCTACTCACACTCAATTCGTTACACACATCCGAAGCGCGCGCCCAGAAAGTTGCGTCTCAGACAGCGTGCGAATACTGAAATTAGCTCTGTTTCACGTCTTCTTGCGCTTGAACGGACATTCACACAAAATTGTGTCAAAAATGCCTGTATCGGCAAGTATCACAGGCGGTTATGACTCGAGTAAACGCAAACAGTCGAGAAAGACAGTGTACAGTATCAGTATATTGGATCCGTGCATTAGGTCTTAGGCTTTTTAGGTATTTTTCCAATTGTTTTCAATCGGAGGCGCTGGGCATTTATTTCACGCTGAGGGGCGTTTTTTTACCAGTCGCAGAGAGTTGAAGAATGTTCATCTTTGGAAAAAGCAGCGCTCATCACTGTCACTTTTTAAACCCAGCCGTCCAATCACAGTGGAGGAGGGGCGGGACAAATACAACACCGACCAACAGCCACATTCTACTTGTACAAAGTCAACAGATGACAACAACAAGCGTAATAACACAAAATCATTTAAAACAAGAGCCAGAGCAAATACTTTACATTTTATCGACATTTTTATATAGAAACAATACAGAAACAAACTATCTGTGAAATGGGATACCAGTAACACTTCCACGGATATTCTGTATCATAACGAGCAAAGCGTTTCAACTGAGAAAACACTGCGCCGCCGAAGTGCTCTCAATCGCTCACATCTAGACGTTTTCAGCTGGCTAAAAATGCTTTGGTGGACACACGGCCTTAAAGTGACAGCAGACTAATATTTCTGGTGCTGTCTGTGTTTTTAATGTTAATAAAAAAAAGGACAAAGATCAAATCACTTACTGTTCTTGACTGAATAACTGAAAAGGCAAGTTTCAGTTGTGGTATCAAAATTGGAATAGAGAAGAATTTTTAAATTGGTGCATAATTAAGGACTTGCTAGTTAAGCAAATACAATTAACTCTAAATGAACAGGCCCTGAGTAATAGTGTTATCGACACCCTAGAAGTAAATCTGGCTTGTTTTCAGCGTGGGAGCTAAATACAAACATCTCCTGCAGCAAAAGAGACAATACACCAGGAACTCTGGGATTTAGGACACACTTGGCTTCCAATTCCCGTCTGTATACACACTTCTTTAGCCGCGCTGCAGTAGACCATTTACGCATGCAGGTCTTGCGACGTGTAACGAAAGGCCAGTTTGATTAGGTGTTTACAGATGGCGCTTTTATCCTCTCCGGACCCGGACGGACCGTCGTGTCGTGGCAGTTCTGAATAACATCTTACTAATAAACCCGTCTGCTTTTTTCCCAGCCACACACGTGGTCTTTACCAGCGAGATGAGGAGAAAACATGAAAAAGAATATTTTCTCCTGTGACACTTGAAGGAAGAGAAGCGTTTGAAGAATTGGACCGGAGCGTTGGAACAGGTTTGATGAAAGAGACTTGGACGTGTTTAGAGCACACCTACACTCAATCATGTGCATATTTTAGTCCCATGTTGTCCTTGCTTGAACTACATGTTTTCTGACATATTGTGCACTGCATACTACATCAAGAGGATGTAATATGTACTAGGCCATGCATGACTACACATTATAGTGGTCGACTAGTCATGCAGAAAATAGAGGACTAGCAGGCAGTCAATGTTTTCCTTATGTAAATGAGACTACGTGCCGCATCAGCAGCCTTACGGCCCTGAAAGACAAGCTTTGTGAATGCAAAACTCTAATATCACCTTTTTTAATATTTGTGTAATTTCAAATGAACAAGTTACCATACATCTACATAAAGTGAGTGAAAAATACAAAAAAAGCTTCTAAAGCTACAGTACGTAAATGAACTTCTCAATTAAATTTATCTTGTGTAAAGGATGTTACATTTTACTGAAAAAGACTACAAAATCAAAACATTTCGCTTTCACTTGAAACGATCAGCTTTCTGAAATACAAGTCCATTTTTATCAGTCATTTAGTTTTTAGTTTTTTTTTTAACTCCTTTGTGAAATAAATATTCCTTCATTAGGTCAGAGAAGCACATGATTGCACCCCGAGAAGCAAAACAGCCTTACAATGTTTGAGGCTCATTTTTATTCATGGGCCGTGAAATTTGTCACATAAGAGTTTTAGCATCACCTTCACCCCTGAACCTTAAAAATAACTTTAAATAACCAATTTAATTATCAGCATCGCTGGTTAGTTCATTTCGCTGATCTCCGAGAAGGCGGATTAGTGGAAAATGCGCGTATATAATATCATCAAAACAGTTCGAGCATATCTGCAGGGAGAATATTCATATATATAGGGTATATAAATATAGCCTGTTTTACAGCAGATTGTGAAAGTGACTCAAGGGGCAGGGAATCTCATTAAGTGTGCGTTGGAAGACAAAGCTTAACTCACAGGAAGTGTGAATAGTGTGAGACAGGAAGTAGTCTGCGCTGCTCCTCTGTGTGGTGATTCATAACACTGGTCTCACACCTGGTGTGCGTCTGAGTCAGCGAAAAACACTCTCAAAGGTATTACACATAATGATGGAAATAAAATTGTAAATTGATATTCAAAATTAAATATTAAATGCACTTTACTGAGTGATACAGCACCTAAATACAGTTTCAGCTCAAATGTAAGCAAGTATAGATATACAGTAATATCGTGAAATATGATTATAATTTAAATCAGCTGTTCTTATGTGAATATATAGTAAAGTGTAAATTATTCCTGTGATCAAAGCTGAATTTTCAGCATCATTATTAGTCTTCAGTGTCACATGATCCTTTAGAAATCATTCTAATATGCTGATTTGCTGCTCAAGAAACATTTAGCAATGTTGAAAACAGTTATTTACATTTTTATGTCAGGATTTTTTTATGAATAGAAAGTTCAAAAGAACAGCATTTATCTGAAATGGAAAGCTTTTGTAACATTAAACACTACCGTTCAAAAGTTTGGGGTCAGTAAGAATTTTTATTTTATTGAAAAAAAAAAGAAAAAAGAAATCAATACTTTTATTCATCAAGGATAAATTCAGGTTACAGTAAAGACATTTATAATGTTACAAAAGATTCTATTTCAAATAAATGCTGTTCTTTTGAACTTTCTATTCATCAAATAATCCTGAAAAAAAAAAAGATTACACTGTTTTCAACATCGATAATAATAATGAATGTTTTGAGCATCAAATCATCATATTAGAATGATTTCTGACGGATTATGTGACACTGAAGACTGGAGTAATGATGCTGAAAATTCAGCTTTGATCACAGAAATAAATTATATTTTAAAATATATTAAAATAGAAAACTAAATGTCATAATATTTAACAATATTACTGTTTTTTTTTGGTATTTTTAATCAAATAATTGCAGCCTTGGTAGAAGAGACTTCTTTTAAAAACATTAAAAATCATACCGATCCAAAACTTTTGAACGGCAGTCGGCAGTGTATAAAACACATAAATTGTTTTCGTTAAACCAAGAGGATCTTTTTAATTGGTGCATCCCTTAAAGACTCTTTGTGTGGGTCTAAACATGCAGACGACTATGATCCAGGGCTCCAGTGATGAGCACAGATGTGAGTGTGGAGTGACTGCGCTGTCGTGTTTGCAGGCAGCTGTGTGCTGTACAGCCGGATCTGGAGAGATACCTGTCCTCTCCGAGCACGCGGCTCCAGCGGCCGGCCCGATGCGATCTGAACCCCTGTCTGATCCTCAGGCCCAGCGACTGCTGCGTGAAGAGCTTCAGGACACCTGTCCGCTCTCATCTGCACTCCATCTGAGATCTCTGACTGCGTTTGGGGAGGAAACACTGCTGTTATGGGTTCAGCTTTCACATCCTCTACAAGAGAATATTCATCACAAATCTGTACGCGGAAATTTGGTGTTTTTGTGATTGCGTACAAAAAAGGAACATCCCGAAGAACTGTTTGACAGTGTTTTTAGTGTTGCAGTACAAATGTAGTCATTTGGATGTGGTATAAGTGCAGATTTTGCCCCAGTTGGAGTTACTGCAGTTATTTAAACTGCTAATTTCTAATGTAACCAACAACAAATTATCACTCATTTGATATAATTATCACTTTTAGTTTAATACTTAAAACAGAAACATGATACAGTTAGCACACATAGACGTCTGTAAATCAGTGCATTAGCGAAAGTGCATTTGTGTAGACATCGTAAAAAATGATGGATTTACATATATTCAGAAAGATAAATATCACACAAACACTTTTCGTTATAACATCGAAAGGAACATTTTAGCAAGTAGGCATTAGCAACATATTATCAACTTAAGTAACACGTTTTAACATCATATATTTGTATACAACTGATGAACATGAAGAAATAGATTAAAAAAAAATTATTCTATATCATATTTCACAAAATCATCCGCTGAAAGTTTCTGATATGTGTCAGGGACTCATTTAGAGCGAAACATGCTAATCTTTCGGATGAAAATATAGCATTATTTCATATACTGTAAATGTTTGACACATGAGGTGTCTGAAAACATAGAACACCTCAATGGTGCTATATGTAGAATTCAGAAACCCTTATTAATATTAGACTATTATTATTAGAGACACCGGTGGCCGTTCAACTGCAGCCAGAAACTTGCTCTTGCTCGCACTCACTCGAGCACACGTAACATACAAGAGACTGAACGTGATTCAATGCCCCGATATACTCACAGCGAAGTTCTCATACTATGAAGGAAATATGATGCCATAAAGAATCGTAAGATTAGTGAAAGTGTACATAAGATTGCAAGCGTAAATAAAATTTGCTTGCGCAATTAAGATTTGTAAAGGTGTAAATCGCCTTTCAAGTGTAAGATAAAACTATTTGCAGAGTTTTACTGTTATTCGTAAGTGTAATGCATGTGTTGTGAAACTGCAGCTTCATGCTAACGCAAAATGAATGTGATCCGTATTCTTCTGACTTCCATTTTTCCCCGCTTACACTTTTGGCTCGTTTTTTTCCGCACAAATACGGCCATAAGCACTGCAAGCCGATGACATGTGTAACGTTACCTGGTTGTGTGGAGTATTTTACGTTTCTTGTGAAAGTCTGTATATTTTTATTTTTGCTAAGGTCCCTTTAGGGGCTCCGTAGTTTTGCAGTTCCTACCTCAGTTGCAAAAGTGTCAAAAGTGTAAGCGCGGAAAAATGGAAGTCAGAAGAATACGGATCACACTTCTTTTGCGTTAGCATGAAGCTGCAGTTTCACAATACATGCATTACACTTACGAATAACAGTAAAATGCTGCAAATATTTTTTTTCTTACACTTGAAAGGCGATTTACACCTTTACAAATCTTCTCTTGCACATGCAAATTTTATTTACGCTTGTACACTTTCACAAATCTTACCATGCACATGCGATCCTTTATAGCATCATATTACCTTCATATCTTTCGTTCTTGAGATGTAAAAAGAAGTACCTTTGCAGCGATATACTGTTAACCACCATCCAGACGCCGTCCACACCGCTGAGAGAGACGTTTAGATGAACATGTAAACATGTGAGGCGCGCTTTAAAATGACACTGTTATGATAGTGATTATAAAGTGTGAGACTAGATCTGGCTATGTAAGACTATAGTTTGAATTAGTTAATCACTTTCTTTGCATGACACATTAAAGTAGGCTACAGAACAGCACTTTCGGCATTCATTTCATGTGTGATTGAAAAAGTAAGAGAGGCTGTCGGGAGCGCGCGTAAACGTCACATCCTTTTGATTTTCTCGATAGTCCTTCACATAAAAATCAAATCAGCCGCATGTCATATAGCCTAGAAATTCGGGGAAGGTCTTATTTTTTATGTTTTGTTAAGCTATTTACACATTGGAAATACCAAAATATATTTATACATGACAATTTTTACATCCTTGCGAAGTTGTCTTTGGTTAATCAAATATTTTTCTGAATTTCATTGGTTTTAAACTGTGACTGCAGGTCTGTGTAAATCACCATCCACTCTAATTAAGCATTAAATTGAATTCAGCAGCAAACAAGCGCTTCTGCCGAGGGCTATTCTAGACTGACCAACTCTACTGAATGAGGAAATTGCGTTTATTTCATTTAATCTGGACAATGCAACTCTGAATTGGGTCAAGGGAATGTTGAGAGGTATTTCTCCAGCAATCTTCACCGTCACATTTCTCATTTCCGCACCACCTTGAACTTGACTTTGCGACATGCATCCTTGTTCACACAAACATCAGCAGTTTAGTCCAAACATAATTGCTGGTCAAATGTTAACATTACCTATACGCACATACATAACCAGCTTGACGTCGTATAGCCGTGTTTTGGAACATGGTTTTTAGCTGGTCCACGCTGGTTAAAGACTTTCAAGTAATACTATTTTCACAGTACTTTTGTTTTATTTAACTATAACCTTGAAGTGAACTGAAGACATTTCAAATATAATAATACTTTAAAATATCAGTCAGCAAGCACCACAGTTGAGATGCTATCTATGTTATATATCTATATTTTCCCATCCTCATCTGTGATCATTCTGTGGCACACATGCTAATGCTCATCTACACATTTTCTCAAGATATATCTCATGTTTATCTTTTATTTGGGTCATTTCCTTTCACAGCTCCTCCTATAAGCACTCCTTTCTCACTTTGCCAAGAAAAGTTTAGACGAGCGCCTTTTATGTTTCTTTCTTTTCATAAACCCTCTGAGAGAAACTAGCTAGAAAGATGTGCAGTGAATCGTCTTCACTAACAACAAAAGGATAAAAAAGCCACCAGAAAATCCATTTTAAAGTCTTAAAAAGACTGACAAATGTGTTCCCTGGATGGCTATATTATGTCTGCCGTTCGCTGGCCACTTTTTGCCTCAGTGGAAATCATTGCCATTTGCCTATTAAAAGACAGGTTCATTTTGTCAAGTCTGCTAAATGTTCACATTTAATTCTTTCATTTTCTGTCATTATCAGTCTATTCCCTGATGGAAAATACAACTGAAAAGAGCTTCTCGGTGTATCTTGTTCGACTCAATTTCTATCCGGTTGATTATCGTCATTAGCTGGTCTAAGCTGGTTAGTTATATCTTTATTTTTTTACCTTTTTGACCTTGGGGGAACATCATCACAAGGCCGGTTTTCCACCCTCAGTGTGGTATCAAAAAAAGTAAATGATATTAGCATTAGGGTTGCACAACATGGGGAACGTAAATGTTAAATAACATATTAAATGAATAAAATTAATCAAACCCAAAATGTACTTCCGCGTGACATAATCTCCGTCATCAGGAATATTAAGTCACGTGGACAGTGAACCAATTTTTGTGTGTGCAGTAGTCGAAGAAAAGTGTGGAAAGAGCGATACAAACAACATACTGTTTCAAGAACAGTAAACAAAAGCAGCATATCATTATCCATCATTTTTGTCTTGGTTCTTCTTCTAAACTTTGCTTGCATTAGCGCATAGATATATACACTAGATGTCGCCTTGGCTACGGCAGTTCATTGGAACGAATGCGTCAATAGAGCCGCCATCATGGAACAGGGGAGCCCCTCCACTTTAATGCATAAGCGTCAACCCAGCAAACAAATGTAGGTTCTGGGAACGTTCCCGGAACGTTTTCCTTACGTTATAAAAATGGAACCTAAAAATAACCTACATGGAACGTTCCTATAACGTTCTTGTTTGGTTCCCAAAAAAATAACCTCATGGGACCATTCGGGAACGTTAGGGGAACGTTCTGTGTTTGCTGGGAATGTAGGCAAAGGTCTAACGGAAATAAAATCACCATAAATCGTCATGAATGCGATTATCTAGTTTTTTTGGTTCGTTCCAATGGTCAGACATGTATTTATCATTGAGTCCAGAGAAAAAAAAAAAAAAAAAAAAAAAAAAACATTCTTCCTAGTTCAGATTTCGTTCGCGTGAACATCCATACGCAGCACAAAAGTCAGAAAATCCATGAATTCAAAGTACAGGCGGAGATAGCAGCGTTAGCTACTTCCTATGACAAGACCCCTGTTCCAAGATGGCGGCGGTTTTGACGCATGCTTAGAACCCCAAGGCGACATCTAGTGTATATATCTATGGCATTAGCGGATCCGCTACTTTTCTTCTTCTATCCTTCCAAGCGAATGTCCTTTAACCCTCTGGGGTCTGATGTGTTTTCTGGGTCCTGGAGTTGTTCTTACATGCTCTGACATTTGTGTTTATTTCTGATACTTGTGACATTTTCATGGTTAAAGTCTGATTACACTGTATTCAGCACCAACTCTGCTACAGTAATATGTCAGCACCATGTATGTAAAAGTTTTTAGTTTTGAGATAATGACGTTAATGCGTGGTTTGTGAAAAAACAAAAAACAAATATCACTGAAATAAGATCATAAAACCCTTACTAATTATTTCTTCACAAGACTTTTGAAAATTGTATCACGTAGCCTAGAATATTTGCTTCAAAACTATGTCAAAATAATTCTGACTACTCATTCAGATAAGTCAATAAAGTCTTTTAGAATGTGTATGACGTGTTTTGGGTAAGAAAGCTTTATGCGAGAAGGCGTAAACCACTGTGAATCTCTCATTATTATATATGCTTTTCACACCTGAGGAAGACAAAGACCCCTCCCATAATGGCCCTATTAAGGTGCTATCAGGCCCTATCATTAGGAGCCTTGCACAAAGAATGAGGAGAGCCTTAAAAAAGAATGGCTTTTTGATTGTTTAGATTTATTTACAACACAACATAATCCAAAGATACACAACAAATGACAAAAAAGCACATTATTGAACACACTGATCTTTAGATCACACACACTCTGTTCAACAGAGACCTTTGTGACATTCCTGAAACATAGTACATACCTGTCCATGTTCCATTTACCATGTTCATGTACAGACTACAGAGACTCATGTGAATGTCAGCAGGACTCAGTGGCTCAGTGGTCCCTGTAAAAAAACAAAACAACAGCAAACAAAAAAACAACTGTGAATGCTGATATCAAGAGAAAGGCTGCACAATTTTGGGAATACATTTGAGATTTTTCTGGTTAAAATATCTTTTTACGATTTATAAAATACACACACACACATATATGATGAAGACCAGGTGTGTTGTGCAATGCATATAGCCAACGTGTATGGCTGCATAAAATAATAACAATAGTCTATAGCAGGCGGCCTAGTAACACTACACTAGAGAAAAATTTATTGATATGTTACTTCAAATGTTTACAATCGTTATGACGTTCTGACGTAAACCATGAAACCTAATGTTTGCTTTTCAAACTCAGAGCGCGCGCAGAGAAAATTTACTGGATCGAGCAACTATGAAACATTATTGTTAACATATTATACATATCTAACGTTACGTTTGAGCAGATATCCACAAACACTGTATTTAACAGTAAACCCGGATCTAAACATTATAATATTCACCATAGTAGAGTAAACACTATAGGCTACTACTATATCATGCTGTGTTTTAATATCAAACATAATGAACAACCTTGTGTCGTACATGAATATAAATTTCGCATTGAAAGGTATGCCTGCCTGTCTATAGTTCATATTTCAACATGTTTCTGTCGATTTCATACATTTTAGTCTAGCAACAGCTTTACTGCAATTCAACAATAACACTATATTATTCATAATACATTTCTTACCTTACATCTTTCTTGTCTTCAAATCGCGATCTTCTTCTTCTTCTGAGGTAAGTTAAATCCACTGTAAAATCACAGCGTGTTTTCCAACCTCGGCGAAAAGCATTGGACTGATGAAGTTTGGTGCGTTGTTTTTGAGGTAATGAGGGCGTTCGCGTTCCTTCACGTGGATATTTGCATATCAATCTCTTTTGCGCGCGTGGGCGTGTCGAATTAAAAATAATGAGCAAGCGTTTGAGAAACTGGAAATCTTGTTGGTTTTATACAAATGACTTAAACAGAGAAAATTTGTTTTTAATTTGAATCAGATCATTTAAAAGTACACACTTACATGTTTATAAAGATACATGGCTCATAAATGTGAGACGTGTATTCGCTGAGTTGTTTCAGTTTATAGACGTGCTCAAGAAAAAAAAAGTTCACCTTGAGACGGAGAGACAGAACGCATACCCCGTTTATTTTCTTTATTTTACAAAAGCACAATGGTTTGTTTTTATTGTAAGTTGACACATACAAAAATAGACATCTCACAGATTCTTTTTTCATGTTTCTTTTTTCTGTATGACCATAAATGACGGAGTATTTTAAGTCTATGTTGCTGCTATGTGAAAAAAAATCGAGCAAATCACGCCGGCGTGAATGACACAACTCAGTGCTGCCCTCTGATGTCTTGTAGAGTACAAAAAAAAGCGATTGTACTGCGCATGTGTCGAACTCCGCGGTTAAGCATAGCCTGCTTTGAAAGCTGTGCGGACATTTTCAAGTTTACCCGGGCCTTCATTCACCACAAATAAAACACCACTGTATTACTATGAAACTATCACTGCACCACAACAGTAGACACTACTGTATTTCACACATTCAGATTGATTGCACACAGTGAAGTTCAAGACTCGTGCTGCATTAGCTCATTTAAAATAAGTAAGAAAATTGTGCAAGCAGCTAAAATCCATTTTTTGAGCATATAGCCTGAACCATCTAGCATGGCCGCGCATGTATTTCCTGTAGAATGGAGTGTGTGTTCCTGCCGCGCTGAGCCTGAATCTCCCACCGGTTCCAGAGCTCATTACCCTACAGCGTCTCTGAGAGTATCTCTCCAGCGCTGAGATCAATGTGAAGAGCTTGTGAGCGCAGACTGTTATCGAGACGGATGAATGAATATGTATCGTAAGGGGCGAGCGAAAAGGGCGCCATTCGTTCCAAGCAACCTGACGTGGGGGGGACTCAATCAGAAAACAAATATACTGTTACAGACATGCCAAAGTTCTTTAATCGGAGTCGGCGCATGCGGGTCGATGCCCCAGAAGAGTTTTCAGAGGCGGTGTGAAAGTGTCTGATAATCAAACGTGTCAGTCACTACCTCCACAAGCTCAGATCACAGGGGACGCCTTCCCATCATGCCTAGAGAGAATTTAATTAGGCTATAGTATCGAATGGAGGCTGGAGATGCTGGTTGGCACAAGGGGATTGAAGGACTATCGGTTTGCCCCATTCTGTGTGAGTCTGTCCAAAGGGGGCTGTAATGAGACATTTTGAGAGTGGATGTACTCGGACCCTACCAGAAGCGCCGCGTGTGTAATCTCATCCCGACCAGACCGGCGTGCTGGGTGTGATTTGGGCTTTATCTGCCGTGAAGCACTCTTCTCCCAGTGGCCTCACGCATGTGTTTCGATCATACAGTAATTAATCAGCTCGTACTGCTGCGATCATTGCTCATTAGACTACACTGAATCCCGCGCGAGATACTGTATCAGGACGGTGCGTTTCTTGGATTGTTTTCCACTGGGATAATCTTGTCATATGCAATTGACCATAAAGTTGTGTGTTGGGTGTGTGTCTGCACAATTTGACCCCCCAAACATTTGATTATAATGTAGTGGCCGGAAGTGATGTGGATCTTCATCCTTTATTCATTATTTAAATATTGTTAAAGATTTTGCTTTGAGTCAATGTTTTCTGATAACGCAATATATGTGGCAAATTGTGCGGACATTATTTTTGGCCAGGCTGCCATATACAAAGAAATTATGAACACATGCAAAAACAAGAGAGAACGACAATGAAATATTATTAACGGATTATGTTGTAGCCACGTCATTTTATGCTTTTTCTTTTTCTTTTTGAAAAGTAAAATAAAACATATTGTCCGATAAATACCTTAACCAAGATTACTGTTTTGTTCTTCCCTCATATTTAAAATATGTCAATATTTTGATGGTTTAACCGAACTTGTAGTGTTATTAAAAACAAATATCTCCTCCAGACATCACGTTAGGCCATTAGTTTATATCAATATGACTAAAATAATATTTTTAATATAAATGATTACTATAAAATAATGTTTTTGTAGTAGAAATAATAAAACAATAAAAATTATCAATATGAATGAAAATGTGCAAAATTTAATATGTAAAATAATAATAATAATTCATATAATAATTACCATTATTATCATTCTTATTATTATTCTTATGAAGGTTTTTTTTCTATATTTTTCATTATAAGATTATTTCTATAAAATAAAAGTCATATAAAATGAAAATCATAAAAGAATAAAAATGATTATATGTCAATATGACTAAATAATGATGATGATGATTATTAAAATAAGAAGAAATTAATATTATTAATTAATACTATAAAGTAATAATAATTATTGTTGTTAGAATAAATTATTATTATTCAATAAAAATAAACAAGTTAAGAAACATTTCTATTGTAATAAAACTATTTTACTGTAATATAATAGAAAAAAATATATAATAATAATGTTTTATTTTATTTTAATAATGAACTAATTATTGTGCTAATTAAGCAGCTCGTAGGCCTACTGGTGTGCGAGACTAAGCAGAAGGTGAGTTTCTTCTAAGAAACCGGATTATTTCCCGCTGGGTAAATCTCGTATAATAGACCGTAAGTAAACGTGTCGTGGGTGGTTGGAGGGCATAAACACCGTCTGTCACGTGTCCTCTCCATCGTCACACGCGCTAAACCACAGGCCGCTTTCCGCGCGCGCTCTCCGCTCTCGCGTGACTCACGTTCATTGTCGTGCATCGGGAGATGACAATGCTCAGCCTCAGACTTCATTCAGATGCTTCACCTAAAACTCTAGAGGACGTAAATGATTTATTCAGCGGGCGCAGTGGGTCAGAACCAGGTCAGGATGGGGGTGAAATGGGCAAGACTGGCTCTGCATAGACCTGAAATACAGACGTCTGGCATTGAGCCAAACACCATGGAGGTTTAGTGGAGGGAGGACATGTTTCTTTAGTAGGCTACAATGTGGATAAAAGATGCTAAATCTAGCTTTGGATCAGTGGCGTTTGAGGTTAATCTTTTAGGATGTGGTATTGTTTCCTTCTAAATCTAAAATAGATGTGTGAAAACATGATTATTTAAAAATATACATAATAATGGCAAAAAAGTCGTTCTATTGTTTCCTTCGAAGGCTGCAGCTGAGTTCACGAACAAATGAGTTATGAATCAGCTCTTTTTAGTGAATCAAAAATATACAGCGCAATAACTGTAGCCTATAGTCCAAATCAGAAACAAATGACTCTTATGAACCAGTTATTTTTAGTGAATCAAATACATCATGACCATTGTGGTTAGGTTCATGAGCAAATTACTCTTATGAACTGTTTTTTTGGTTAATCAAAAACATACAACTCATAGTCTGAAATCTGAATTATGAGCAAACGACTCTTATGAACCAAATGTGTTTAGTGAATTAAAAACATACAGCGCAACCAAATGGCTCTTATGAACTGTTTCCTAAATAATATAAAAACATACAACGCGACCAGTGTAGTCCGATGCATGAGCAAATGACTCTTATGAACTGCTTTTAGTTCATCAAAAACATATAAAACAGTCTGAAATATGAGCACATGACTCTTATGAACCGAATGTTTTTAGTGAATCAAAAACATACAGCGCAACCAACCCAATGTAGTCTAATTCATTAGCAAATGACTCTTATGAACTGTTTTTCTAAATAATCAAAAACATACGACACGACCAGTGTAGTCCGATTCATGAACAAATGACTCTTATGAACTGGTTCTTTTAATGAATAATTCAAAAGGACTAGTTACAATTTTGAATCAGTCTGAAACTATAAATATATACTCTAATAACCACCACAACACTCTTCAATCTGATTGGTTAACAGGAAAGTTGTTTCAGGAACACGTCCTATACTTGCCTAAAGCACATTGCAGTTGGTCTTGCATAAACATCTACACACTCATTACCACGGTAACAACAACAACACAATCACAAACGATCAATTATGGAGTCATAACTGAGAGCTTCATTGATCAGATGCAGGCACTAGTAGTTTCATTAAAGCATTACATTCTGTCTGTACTAAATTCTGAAAAGACAGAGATTCTAATTATTGGACAAAAAACTTCCACACGTAATAACCCAGAATACTGTCTAACACTTGATGGCTGCTCTGTCAAGTCTTCGTCGTCGGTTAGGAACCTGGGTGTGCTCTTTGATACCAACCTCTCTTTTGAAAGCCACGTGTCTAGTATCTGTAAAACTGCATTTTTCCATCTTAAAAATATATCTAAAATACGCCATATGCTCTCATTGGGAAATGCGGAACAATTAGTCCATGCGTTCATGACCGCAAGGCTAGACTATTGTAATGCTCTACTGGGTGGTTGCCCTGCACGCTTAATAAACAAACTACAGCTAGTTCAAAACGCCGCAGCTCGAGTTCTTACCAGAACCAGGAAATATGACCATATTAGCCCGGTTCTGTCAACACTGCATTGGCTCCCTATTAAACATTGTATAAATTTTAAAATATTGTTGATTACCTACAAAGCACTAAATGGTTTAGCTCCGCAGTACTTGAGCGAGCTCTTAACGCATTATAGTCCTTCACGTCTATTGCGATCTCAAAATTCCGGCCAGTTGATAATACCTAGAATATCTAAATCGACTGCTGGCGGTAGATCCTTTTCCTATTTAGCACCAAAACTTTGAAACAGTCTTCCTACCATTGTCCGGGAAGCAGACACACTCTGTCAGTTCAAAGCTAGACTAAAAACACATCTCTGTGACCTAGCATACACATAATACATTATAGACTTCTATAATTCAATGTTAGGCTGCATAGATTAGGTCAGTCGGAACTGGGAACACTTCCCTTAAATCTTGATGTACTCGCTACATCATAAGAAGAATGGCATCTACGCTAATATTAGTGTCTTTGTTTATCCCGAGGTTTTCCCGCAGCCTGCCGGATCCAGGCCGTGTCCAGATCTGACGAAGGATATCCGCCTGGACCCGATGACAATGCAGTGCTGAAGTGTCAACTATCCTCTCCCTATGAAGGATCCCTTTCCCACTCTACAGATAAAGCGTTGTGAATTCTGGCTCGCGTACCCCGAAGTGATAAAATAAAACAAATTCTGTATCAAAATTTATAGGCAAGAAAAGTAGTTATAATTATAAACCTGCGCACATATTTTAAAAAGCACATAACTATAGAATCAATTCTGAATGAGCATGTGAACGCCGTCAGCGTTAATCACAGGTTCGCGTTTAAAAGTCTGATCATTTCGACGGAGGTGAATCAATCAAAGGTAACTTTAGCTGGAAGTAACATTATTCAAGAACCGCTATAATGCCAAAACAATCTGTTACCTTAAATTATATGTTTATCTCTGTAAAGCTGCTTTGAAACAATCCATTGTTAAAAGCGCTATATAAATGAAGATGACTTGACTTGACTTGACTAAAGAATAATAGAACAAATGTCATGAATATAACTGCTGTTTTAGTGTCACTCTATGTTGACGCTCCCTGTCGTTTCCTCAGCTTCCTGAATCCTGACCTGCTTTAGTGTCCAGGCAGGAGAGCGGAGCTGACAGGCCGCTGTGCTTTCATACTTTCTGCCGTGCGCTGGATTAGTGTCTCTCGCTGTCAGACAGCCACTATGGTGAACGCTGGCTAATCTATATTTAGAAGTTTTTTTGCATTACATATTCATGGGTGATTCAGAATCCAAAGTCCCTGAGTAGATTTGAAACTTCACCATCCAATCTGTTCCTTTGCTTTTCTTTCTGTCTGTCTGTTTTCAATGGACGGATCAAATCATATGAGTCTGAATATAGCCGATACCCAAACCTGTGGTGATCACTGCGAGACTGAAGCATGCGGTTTCATGCAATGTTTATCAGTGGAAAATCATTTCCTCATCCTCATGTCCTACTAGTGGTTAGTAACTTAAAAAGTTAATGTAGTAATTAAAAAGTTAATGTCAAGCCCTGTGTGTATATATATATATATATATATATATATATATATATATATATATATATATATATATATATATATATATATATATATATATATATATATATATATATATACACAGACTGATCTCATGAAATGGCATATGTATGACACGCCAATTCGTATTTCCATTTTTCGGCGTTGACTGAACGTTACATTACTGTATATATAAATATATGACCTACCCCAACCCTGTCCCTAAACCTACCAGTCACTGGGGTTAATACCATTTATGAGTCTTCCCCTACCATCCTAGGGAAAAAAATATCGCTCCCCAAATGTAGATCTACATTTTGCTTCGTTTCGCTCTGACATTTATTGGCGTGTACATACACGCGGAATCACTCGGACATTTAACGGCGTAGACATACACGCGGATAGCTCAAAATGCGTATAGATAACACGCCACTTGACTTGAAAGTGGCGTGTATGTTTGCGCAAAAGTCATGATGCCATGTTGATATATATACAGGGCTTGACATTAACTTTTTTGCTCACCAACCACTGTGGCTAGTGGTTTTCCAAAGTTACTAACCACTCAGCATTTTTACAGTTTTGACATCAATACCATGGGGAAAACTGCCATATAGATATTTTTTATATTATCTCATAATATGGCATCAGGTTTATTAGGCTGATAACAAGACCTGATACAGTGATCCATTATACTGTTACATTTTCTTTCTCAACTGTTTACATTCACTTTATATATATAGACATATATATATGTCATTATTTATATAATAATAAACAAATAGGTTTATGAATATTTAAATAAACACAAATTGCAAGGCGAATACTTTTTTTTTTTTTTTTTTTACACATATTTCAAAACGAAATGTGTCAGCTGAGGAATTTACCCATACTCTTTTCTTCATTTGTACAGTTCTTTGGACTCTGGGCTTGAACTGACAGTGTGAGGTTCAGGTTGGTTAGTCCAGAATGCATCTTTGACAGGGTCTGGAAATCTCCCGACCTATGACAGTTTCATAATTGGCACTCAGGAACAATGCTGTTATGAGGTTTGAGTGGCAGGTCGTCTGTTGGGGATAGAGGATACTAACTGGTTTACTTTGAAGGACACCAAGGATTTCCAGAGAAGAAGGGCTAGTCTCTCTCTATCCTCGGCATAACTGGTATTGTTCAACATTTCTTTATTAAAGGGGCCATATTCTATTCTTTTATAAGTCCATTGCAATATAATGTTGGTCAAGGTATCATATGAAAGGAAAAGTTGTTTAACATGACTATTATTCATTCTTTTCTGACTCTCAGAATTAAGCATGCTACTGTACCTTTAAGACTTCTATGCAAATAGCAGTCAGCAAAACAAATTCAAAACAAAATCAGTGGAGCAAGAAAAAATAATGACTTAGGAACTTTGGATTCTGAATAATTTCCATGATATGTCTCCTTCAACCACTCTTTAATCTTTAAAAAAAATCTTGTCAGATTTTTGACAAATACATTACATAATTTGTATAATAATTATATATATATATATATATATATATATATATATATATATATATATATATATATATATATATTAGTTCTCTATTATGATGACAAACCTTATTATAATTAATATATTAATAATTATTATATTCATAATAATTATTAAAAGGGATAAAAATTAATGACATATTTGACTATTATATACATTATATTATTATTTAATATTTATTAATAAAATAAAAATGTTATATTAATAAATTACATATATATATATATATATGTGTGTATATACTGTATATATATATATATATATATATATATATATATATATATATATATATATATATATATATATATATATACACACACACATATAGATGTATTATATATATACATATGTTAAATTAATTCCATGCTATTATGACAAAAAGGTCAACATATACGTCACTATCTCATCTGACATCATCATATATTCAATTATACATTGTGTGTCAAATATTGGGCCAGACAAACCTGTTGTTCAAAGCACAGTAACCAACACTTCCTTTCACCATTCCGGTCACACCTTCAGGATCTTTAAAAAGACTTAATTAGAGTTAATAACCTCAGGTACGGGCAGGTGTAGCGCACATCTCTAATAATCAGCGTTAATGAATTGCCATTTATAAACACAGCTGTGAGCCGAGATTGCAATCTTCAGACTTACTCCAGACATGCTGCTCCTAACAGTCACCTCACGCTTAGTTTTTCCACGGACACAGAAACAACAGCATCAGTTGAATCTTGAAACAAGTGTTCGATTGAGGCTCTCTGGTGGGCATATCTGAAAAATATCAATAGTGATTAAAATACGTGGATCAAGGGTCAGTTTGAGTCTTTGCGCTGGAGTTCTTGACATGCTACCACCGTTTGTCCTTTGTCCCTGGGAAGATGGAGGTATCGATCGCTCCGTTTCTTCCTCTTTTTTGGGGGATTTTCACAAAATGTCAATTGTGCCGGGTTTCAAACCGGCTGTCGGGCGGCTCCGTGCAGCGCTCATGAATAATGCAGATGCACGGGGAGGGAAAGAAAGAGAGGGAGTCATCTTCTTTCTTTTGGCATCGGAGAGGTGGATCCTCACCTGAAGGTGAGAAAGGAAGCCGGTGGGGCGGGACCAGAAGGTCTCAAATGTCAGGGCAGGTTGTGTTGACTGTGGGGGGCTGAGACATGTTCGGTGGCCACAGAGCAAATCCTGCCGCTGAATAGAGGAACGACTGTAATTATTCTCCTGCTCCAGTTTTCATGAGAGAGGAAGGCCATTAATTCCGAGAGACATTCAGGCACTGTCCCACTGCGCCCCCAGAGAGAGAATGAGAATAAAGGGGAGAGGACGAGAGAGCGAGCGAGAGGGAGAAAAATGGTATACAAAGCTTTCTGCTTTGACAATGGCATGCAGGCACATTAGGACCCAGTGCAGCGTATTTAAAACTGAAAGGATCCGGCGTGATAGTCAGCCTCCCATTTTTCATCTGACAATGTGTGGTATTCCGGAGTGGTCGTAATGCAGATGAGGCATTAAGGCTATTAAGATTAAGGGACGCATTAATTAAGACTCCGCGGTGTATGTTGGAATCTGACAGGCACAACAGAGGATCAGGAGTAGATAAACAATCCTTTACCTAGTTACTCTAGCGGACACCTGCATCAACGGCAACACAAGAAACTATTAGGAGAGACTGTGTATGCTGGTAAAATATTGTTAATGCCGTGGTAGAGTGATGAGTATGGTTAGTAAGGGATGTGGTAAAGTAATAGAATCTCATAACAGATTACTTTACTCATAATTAACCCATTTTCCAATCATTAACTCAGCTTTATACCTTCTCACTAACCCAGTTACGTAGCAGAGCAATCTGGCAGATTCATTGGTTAGTGATGAGAGAGTAATGTAGTTTGATAGCCGGTTAGTGATGAAGTAAGGTAATGAGGTAGAGTGACAGGTTAGTGATGAGAGACTAATGTAGTTTGATAACCGGTTAGTGATGAAGTAAGGTAATGAGGTAGAGTGACAGGTTAGTGATGAGAGAGTAATGTAGTTTGATAACCGGGTAGTGATGAAGTAAGGTAATGAGGTACAGTGACAGGTTAGTGATGAGAGAGTAATGTAGTTTGATAACCGGTTAGTGATGAAGTAAGGTAATGAGGTAGAGTGACAGGTTAGTGATGAGAGAGTAATGTAGTTTGATAACCGGGTAGTGATGAAGTAAGGTAATGAGGTAGAGTGACAGGTTAGTGATGAGAGAGTAATGTAGTTTGATAACCGGGTAGTGATGAAGTAAGGTAATGAGGTAGAGTGACAGGTTAGTGATGAGAGAGTAATGTAGTTTGATAACCGGGTAGTGATGAAGTAAGGTAATGAGGTAGAGTGACAGGTTAGTGATGAGAGACTAATGTAAGTAAGTAAGGTAATGGGATATAACCTATCACTGATAGGTTAGTGATAATACTGAGGACAACAGAAAAGGATGTGAACCTATTATCCACTTAACCACTCTACTTCATTATTATCCACTTAACCACTCTACCTCATCATTCTATCATTTCATTAACCATTGATTCTTTTTTTTTCTGTAATTGGTTAGTAAAGCAGGTTTTTGGGGTAGAGTAATGAGGTATAGTGAAGGGTTAGAGATAAGTTATATTGATTGGTTAGTAATGAGATAACATAAGTAAGTGATAGTTGGTTAGGTAGTCTGTTGATAGTGATAAAAGTAATGAGGTGGAACCATTGACCAGTGATGCGGTTGAGAAACCAGATATCAATTTGATGTTTGGTTCATCTATTAGTAAAATGTCTTTTTAATTTCTTTACAAATTTGGAGGAAGTTTTTACCAAGTGTGAATTTTGATATATGTAAAAACTTTCTCCAAATTTTTGGCTGACATCTGGGGAATCTAGCACTTCTGGGGACATGGAAGAAGTCGTCGGTGAGTTTTGGTCTGCTTCCGGCATGGATCTGGTTTACTTTCGGCAAGTAACTTTTGGGCCAATCTTGGGCCGTAATTCCATGTGTTCGGTGGGCCAAACTCACAGCCGAAATTCAACCAGATTCATCCCGATACCAATTTGCTATCTGGGATGTAGCTTCTTGTATTTCTGCATATGAAAGTAAGCAAAGGGTTCTGAAAGTCTAGTGTGTTAGTGATGAGTTGAGTTACTGAGGAAGACTGCGTCTCACAAGGACGCCCATGGTAACCTTGAGCATGAGTTCCTCAAAGCAGTCCGAGGAAAATCTCCACCATTTATGTGCCAATGTGTCTACAATAAATTAAAAAACACACTGAGATGCTCTAGAATAAATTCAGCAATGACCTTGATGACTCATTTCCACAAACAGATGCATTTGATCTTCAGCTCTCAGGTGATCAATCCTCTTCCTCCCTATAATTCAATTCAAGCATTTGTGAGAAGTGGCTGGATTGAATATTTACTCATTGTATCATCAAGCTGTGTGGTTGAACTCACCAGTATTATAACTCTGGGCTCAGGAAGGATATACCATGCTGAGGGAAATCATAATTAACAGGATTAGGCACCAAACAGCAAGAATAAGTAGAGGATAGTAAAAAAAAAAAATGGTGTTTTCTCACCAAGAAAAGAAACAGCGCCCGATTTAGCACCAGATTCACAAAATAATTATGGAAATGAGCTTCTGCGAGTGGTAATAGCACAATGCTAATTGCGCCAGGTGAATAGCATTGTGTTTTATGGATAAGTTGCAATCTATAACAACGCCAATTTGCATATAAAAGAGGCATGTTTGCACAGAAAAGAATGACAATTACTTAATTTATAACCATTACAACATATTTAGCACCTGGTTAAATTGGTTTGTTTGCACTTAGTGAATGAAATGCAGGTTTTTGCACTGAATAAAATATTGCAAGTTAATGTGCCAACTCTTTAGTGAATACACCCCATCATGTTTTCATGATAACGTGAAATTTGATGCATTTCTCTTTCTTTTCTTCAGAGTATCTGAAGACCTGGCAACATGACATATTCTCCTCGCAGCATTAAACATGATTCATGAGCATAAAACCCAGGAATTTCCCTTCTGTTAAAACTCCAACGATTAGTTTTCTCCTTGAACTTGGTTTGTGCGGTAGGCATATACGTGTGAATAATGAAAGCGTGGGAGTCGCTGACTTTAGCGATGCATTTACAGTTAAGGTGTTTCTTGATAAGCGTTTAAGAGTTTGTGAATACAACTCTGCATTCGGCTGTTTTAATGAAAGCTCTCTTGGCCCACTTCTTTTTCCCTTCAGCATCTTCGGCTTAAGCTCAAGGATCAGACTGACATGAATAAATAAAGAAGCCTCGGGACACAAGAGTCTTTTCCACCCGAAAATCCCTTCAGCTCAAACATCAGCACAGACCCACTGAAATCTCAAACGCTCCAGACATCTCAGCCTCCGGAAGGGTGTGTGTCTAGAGAAATGTAGTTTTAAAGAAAGTCACCTTTGAATTTATGGCATATAAGTACTGTACATTTAGACTCTCTAATGAACCGTTTCAGACATTTACTGTACATTAATGCACTTTATGGAAATATAGTTCAGCTAACTCCTACTACTGTAAAAAGAATCAAGCTTTAGGCTGCATCTCATTTTGCAAACGTCTACACACTTAAAATATCACTGTATGAGTATCTACTCTCACCTAAGCTTACGCTACTCCTACGTCATGCGTCGGGTCAGAGGTCACTACAGTGATTATAGTTACAGTGGATAAATATGGATATTTTTAGAACAAAAATGCATCGCTTCACTTCAGAAGGTCTTTATTAACCCACTGGAGTCGTATGGATTACTTTTATGATGGATGGATGCACTTTTTTGGGCTTCAAAATCCAAGTTACTCTTAACTCCCATTATAAAGCTTGGAAGAGCCAGGATACTTTTTAATATAATTCCGAATGTGTTTGGATGAAAGAAGAAAGTCATACACCTAGGATCCCAAATTTTGGGGTGAACTAACCCTTTAAGGCAACTTTAGCATATTATTTTGATATAGAATGATCTATTGCACTATTCCTAAATTTACTTTTCAATATGGATCGCATGCAAATTGGGATGCCACATCATTGCTTACATTATCTGTTGTCATTGAATATGAGTTTGATCAAATATTTAAACAGCTCTCAAAAATATAAGCATTTCACATTGATCTGTATATGTATTTTTAATATATATAGCCTATTTTTAATACATTAATTGCCAGACACACTATCGTTTTTGAAAGAAGTCTCTTCTTCTCACAAAGGCTGTATTTATAAAATACAGTAATAACAGTAATATTGTGAAATATTATTACAATTTAAAATAACTGCTTTCTTCTTGAATATATTTTAAAGTGTAATTTATTCCTGTGATCAAAGCTGAGTTTTCAGCATCATTACTCCAGTCTTCAGTGTCACATGATCCTTCAGAAATCACTCTAATATGATGATTTGATGCTCAAGAAACATTTCTGAATGTTGAAAACAGTTTAATATTTTATGAAAACGGCTTTTTTTTCAGGACTGTTTGATGAATAGAAAGGTAGAAAAAGAACAGTGTTTATTTAAAATAAATTTTTATGTCACATTTGATCAATTCAATGCATTCTTGCTGCTGGCGACTGCAACTTAACTTATTTTTTTATGACATTATAACTTGGAATATTGATGTACAGTTTTTAAAGCCAAAAGCCAAAAGAAACCATGTGTTACAGTCATTTTACTACAGTTAAGACAATGCAAAGTGGAGTCAGCTCTGGGCTATTTACGCTTGTCAAGCTGCATCACCATCAAAGATCATTGCATGAACACAGTGACTTTCTAATAACCCGGATGCGAGTTTATACCAAAAATCAGCTTTAGAGCCAGGATCAGTTTTATTAAACAGGTTTAGCCTCAGTGTTTCTCCCTATAGATTGATTCATATTTGAGATGAATCTATGAAAACACATTCAAAGTTCGTTTCTCAAGCCTCCCCGTATTGCAAACCTTAGGCTACCCATGAAGCTCCAAGAGCCATATGCACAAAGTCGAACAGAAATCAAGTTTCACAGGACAAAAGCGAGAACGCAGGGCAGAAAGAGAGATTGGGGGCGTTCAGCAGAGACAGATGGAGAGATAGCCTGCAGGAACATCGCTCTCTGTGGGAGTCCAGCCACTTTAGAGACTCGCTTTGGCTTTCGGAGACAGAACGGTTCCTCAGGCGTTCGATCCTCGATCAGGCACAGCAAACTGTCCCCCACACTGGCGTTTAATCGCACCGCTTTCCAGCATTCCTTCACTTGGAGAACTGCTTTCAAAGTTAATAATGCAGAAGATACTTTAGGAGGCAAAGTTGTGGCACTAAGATCCGATTGGATGAGCCTCGTTTGAAGTCGAAGGTTTTTACCCTTATTGCTTATTGCTTAATTTGAACACGGTTCTAATCAGATTCCTCTCGGATCCCACATAGCACATTCACAAACGCATTACTGCCCACAAAGAAGCAGGAAGCGGGAGAGCGGCACAGAGAACACATTCAGCCTGAGGAACACAGCGCACACCAGTGACTGCCAGACATTCAGAGGTGGGAACAACCGTTGGAACGGAGACAGAGATCAGAGAAGGACAAGCTGGAGGGCACAGCTGCATATCGGAAAATGAGAGAGAGAAAATGGGGTCTGCAATGCCCAGTGAACACTGCATTAAATAATCCCGGCTCAATCCCTCAGAAAAACAAAAAAAATCGGATTTCTTCAGATAAAAAAAAAAAATGTACATATATACATAAGCAGCACAATTATTTTCAAAATTGATAATCAGAATTGTTTCTTGAGAATCAAATCATCATATTAGAATGGAGTAATGATGCTGAAAATTCAGCCTTGCATCACAGGAATAAATTAGTTTAAAATAAAGTAAATAAAGTAGAAAAACAGATGTTTTAAATTGTAATAAGATTTGTGTTTTTGATCAAATAAATGCATCCTTGGTGAGCAGAAGAGCTCTCCCTTACAGAAAAATGACATGAATTTCCCATGTTTTTTTTCTTTTAAAAATGTCAACAGTAGTGCATACATTATAAAATGTAATTATTTCTTTTGAATATCCTCCCTGCCCAAATCTATTATTTTTTATTCAATATTTTGGGGGAAATGTGCATAGTTGTCGTGACATTTTTCTCGATTGCGAGTTTAAATCTTGCAATTCTGACTTTTCTGAGATATAAACTTGCAATTGCGAGTTATAAAGTCAGAATTGTGAGATATAAACTCACAATTCTTACTTTTTTCTTACAATTCTGAGGGAAAAAAAGGCAGAATTGCAAGATGTAAACTCTGATTTTTTGCTGATTTTTTGTCTCAGAATTGGACTTTATAACTCGCAATTTGAGTTTATATCTCGCAAAAAATCGCAATTACCTTTTTCAATTTTTTTATAAATTCCATTTCAGAAACAAGGTTCAGTAGAAATATGACCCATAAATATCTTTGAAAAGTTTTGTAGGATTCACTTTCCTTGATTTTTGGCCCAAACTTCAGAATGGGACGTGTTCATTGCAGGTCTGTAAGTCACTCTTACAGCGTTCAGCTTCAGCATTAAACCTCAGCTGTCGTCTTCTGGCCTGAGCGGTAAAGTTCAGTCCAGTGACTTTGCTCATGGCACTTGCAGGAATGTAAAAGCCCTGATAGAAATCATAATTCACGCTTTGACCCATTACTGCCTGGTCCTTTCAGGGCCGCTGAAGAGCTTAGTGGCTCTTTTCTCCTGCGGCACAGAAGATACTCATTCCTGAACTACTTCCTGTCTGTCTCTTTCTCCGGCACCAGCGGGGGAATCTCTCACTTTCTCTCTCATTCCCATTGTCCAGCTCAAACCAAGCATGACTGATAGAAAGATCATCCACTTCGAGTCTAGAAATGCCAACAGCTTTGTTGAAGGTAGGAGTCCATTCATGTTCCCATCAACCCTTCGCTATAGCAATTCAACTTACACTTTAAATTACACCTGATTTGCATTTTCCAAAGTAAATAGCAGTGCTTGCAAAGCAGGAAGCCAGAAATGTGTGTGTGTGTGTGTGTAAACAAACAAACAAACAAACTAACTAACTAACTAACTAACTTGGAATATATATCAACTCTGGGTTAAGCAGTTGGAAAATTATGCAAGAAGAAAAAACATGACAAAAAAAGATACAGTGGTGCCTTACGAACACAACAATGTCATTTAACACAAGTGTGTTTTTCCTTGCGCAAACGAATTACATTTAACATAATTAAAAACTCTATAGCAATTCCTAAAGGTTCGGTAGCAATCAAGCGCGACAACACGCGCAATCAAAGTAAACTCGATTAGATCGTTCTCACATTTTTGAATCTAGATGCAACATAGGCCTATTATAGATTGATTTTCAGCAGTCGGTTGTGAATGAAATGATGGATAATTCTATTAGTATGTGGAGCGTGAGATAAAGTCCAGCGCGTTAGGTAGTAATCACAGCAGACAGCTTTGTCGTAATAGAGATAAGTTACACACAGAGCCCGGAATAAATGAAATTTAGCTCAATTATAGGCCACTAGTAATATGTTTTTTTTATCAGTGGACTTTGTGAAATATTACACTCATTCGAAAACGCACAAAGAGCTGTGTAATGTAGGTCAATATCTTTCATTAAAAAGCAAAGGCTCTGGACAGCAGCTTTAGTCCGCAGCTAATATCGCCCTAAAGCTGCCCGCAGGTTCCAACAAAAGCAAAGGGACACGTTCTAATCAAATCTGCTGTTTCAGGCAGCCGTTAAAGAGATGATCTCAACTGCCACCCGCATCACAGCCTCAGTCCTCAGCCTCCGCGTGATTACAGACATTTTTCATTATACGATTCAAAGTGTTAACAAGTTCAGACCAGAACAATCTCCACTGGTGCTGCATGATACCGAAGAAGAAATGTGATATGCGATAATGCTTTAAGGGTGTAAAATGAGTTTCAATTGTATTTCAAAACTGAAACGGATATTACCAACATGTGTGTTTCACATTCTCTATAAGAGAATAAAGCATTCCTACAACATCTGAAAATGAAGAGTAGTGTTTACTGTAGCATTAGATGAGAAGAGTCATTTTAAACGTCAATGTAGTCAATATTTTTGTTATTGTACTTTATCTTTGTTAAAAATAATGCAAATTACAAACAATAGGACAAATTCAATAAAAATGATCGATTTTTTAGAAAAATTAGTGATTATTGTTTATCAAGTTATAAATATGGATATTTTTCATACAAAACCCATTGCTTCACTTCAGAAGGCATTTATTAACCCCCTGAAGCCTTATGGATTACTTTTATGATAGATGAATGCGCCTTTTGGAGCTTATAAAACTCTATTCACTGCCATTACAAAGCTGGGAAGAGCCAGGATATGTTTTTTAATATAACTCTGATTGTGTTCGGCTGAGAGAAGAAATTATGGATGGCTTGGGGTAAGAACATTATGGGATCATTTCATTTTGGGTGAACTATTCCTTTAAATATACACGGATTCCTATTAAGGCTCCAAAAGTTATTCAGTAAAGTGCAGTGATTGATTTTCTCTTTGTTTGATTAATATTAATGTCACAGACCGAAGTAGGAATATTAGGCTGTCGTCACTTTAAAGTCCCCCTGTAGTCAATCATTTTATCCCTTAAAACTCATCTCATTTTTGAGACTGTCTTTGGTTCACTGTAGTTTCAAGGAGAAAATACTCAGCAATGGTGTCGACTTATGAATTTACACATGGTTTGTCTTAAAGCATATTAAAAACACCACATAGACATATAAACTACATTAAAAGCTTGATTTTCACCACAGGGGGACTTTAAGAGTTGCATGGATCCAATATATTGTTACACGCGCTGTCTCAACTGTTTATGACATATTCACTTAAGACATAACTGACTGTGTTTACGCGAACACTCACCAAGATGGGCATTTTGACATAATTTTTATGTGTATTTGGCCATATAGACTGCGGAAGAGAACCGAATTCGTGATCGCGGCTTATCTGAGGTGGCTTTTCTGTGCGTTGAGTTCTTATTGCGCTTAATGACTCTTTTTAACATTAAGGATGTCACATTAAAACCATTCAGTTGTTATCGCAAGCCGCTGCGATGTGTACATTTGCGATAATTTCGATATATCGTGCAGCCCTAATCTTCACTGGTGTTAATGGCACGCGTGCACACGCTCAGAAAGAGCCGTTGGTTTGTTCGCAGGGACATCAGAGGGTCTTTAGATGAAGCATCAACATGAATGCAGTCTTTGACGTGCAAACGCAGCTGAGGTTCCCTGAGAATCAGACGTTGTTTCAGCGAGAGCTCCAGCACACAGCAGCAGCATTCAGACTGACCAGTAGCCATCGGTTCGTGCTTCTAAAACGAGTAATATGCGTTTATTATGACTGCGCACTTACCAAAGCTTCGGTTTCAGAAGTACATTTCCCATTCATATCTTCCAGCTTTTCAAAACATGAATCAATAAAGCTTTTTGAGCTTTAACCCAAACCAATCAGCTCATTTAATTTAACGCAAACAAGTATAAAAACCTTAAGAAGGTCTGTATTTAATGACTTATCTTAAAAATGAATGAATGAATGAAGGAATGAAACATTGTGATGAATTATGTCATTTTGTTATCAGAAAACACCTCTAATTAACATTGAAGGTATTACATATTTCTATATATTTTAGCAACCGGTAATGAGAATGGAATGCTAATTAACAGATAGCTCTCTCCAGGTATTACATAGACTAGATTTCCTTGAGCAAGCTTGACAAAACGTGATTACTGTTTCTATGGTAACACCAACTTGCATGGTCAATCGTGATTCAGGATTTTGTGTTATTTAGATATTCACAAGCAAGTCTGCAATTACACATGATATGACTAACTAAACCCATCTACAGATTTTCTGTATCCTCATGTCTGTCTTAACAGGTTTATACTGTTATGTTAAAAATCGCAACAAATCAGTAGTGCAATTCTCTATGAACAGTGGCGGAACTAGAGTTTTATACATGGGGTGGCCAGGGGGTGGCCACTGCTACTTTCGGGGGTACACAGTACACACACACACACACAGTGGAAAAGCTTGTGGAAGGAATTGGGTCACTCTGTTTGTGTCTATAAGTGTTGAACATCCAAAATATTTGCAGAAAACAAAGCTGAAGCACCAAGTAGATAAGATACTGCATGTGTCTGTTATGAACTGCTGCATTTATTTACAAAAAAACTCACATTTACAAAAAAAAAATGTTTTTTTATTTATTTTATCTTTTATTAGATATAGCAGGCATCAAGCAGACATGTCCTTGAAAAAGTTAAAAAATTTTATTGCCCATCAATATAAAATCTTATCCTGGGAAGATTAAATACAACATAATTCTTTCTTTATAATAATTCTAATTCTAATTATTGAATTTATAATTATAATTTTTTTGTTCATTTTTGGGTGAACTATCCTTTTAATCTGGCAAAATCATCTCAACTTAAATTCCTGAATTGGGTATGTGATTGACTGCCTGTGTGTGGTAGATGCTCTGACCTGTTGCTGGTTCTGAAGTCTGACCACACTGACTCTGACTAGCCAGTGGTGATGCAAGGGCTGGGGGGTCTGTTTGCACCTGATCTGCCTGTTAGTCCAGACATTTTAAGCCAAAATGGGGGTCAACCTTGAACAAATTGCAACAAGCAAACTCAACTGATTTTGTATCCTCAATATGTCCTGAGTAAGGAAAAAAAGAATCCCATTAGGGAAAGTTTAGAAAACAAAAACAAATATAGCCTATTCATACGCCTATTCATTCTTTTTCTTATGAGAATAGGGTAAAAAGTTTAACCTTTAGATAACCATGAAAATTACTGAGTTGATTACTTACATCAAGACAAACAAAAAATGTATTCCAAGTTTTTTAAAATTGTTTGTTAAGATGGACAAACGGTGCATAATCTAATTACGTATGTGCTAATTTGCAGATCTAAACATTGGGTCTAGCCAGGTGAAAATGTCTTGTTGAATCTTGTTGACACATAACAGTAAAATACTTAATGTTAAGGTCTGAATGGAACCCATTTAGGCTACCCATGAGCATTAATACATAGGGGCAGGAAGAAGTACTTTAGAAACCAGCCTTTTTTAATTATTAAGAGATGGGGTTTGGGGCTGGGTCTGTGCGACTGTTTCTGGGGGACGAGTCTAAGGGAAGAACAGGAGACAAGGGTAAGGAGAATGCAGAAGACAAAAGGTAAGTAAAATAAAAAGTGAATCCCCAGAAACAGATTTCGAAACTTTCCCCTAATGGGATTCTAAGGGACTTTGTTTCCTTACTCAGGACATAACGAGGATACAAAATTATTTGAGTTTGCTTCTGTTGCAATTTGTTCAACCTTTTTTTCATAAAATGACTGGACTATGTTTGTGCTTATTTTAAAATAACTCTGATATCTCTCCCTTTCTTTTCATGTTTAATTGACCATGTTCAAAAATATCACAAATTTAAAATATGATTCCAATCATATTCATATTCTAATCATCATCCAATTACCAACATTTAAATCTTTCTCGCCAGTATAAAAAAAAAAAGTGGTTTTGGTCATTTTCACAATTTCATGGCACCCCAGAATATTTTGTTGTATGAATATCTGAACATACCAAAAGAAAGAACAAACCCTGTGCTTTTAAAACAAAAACAAAAAAATAATGTTATTCTAGCTTCGTGCGTCTTTTTTTTTAATCAACACTTGAATGTTGGCAAGTTTCATAAAAAGCAACATGAGCAAAAAGCTGAGAAAATCGCATTTTTATCAAAGACTACATCTAGATAAGATTCATAATGATGATCAAAACACAGTAGATCGAGTCGATCAACAACCTACACCCATAAAGCTTCATAGTCCTATAGTGATCGCATTATGATATCGCTTGTTTCTGCTCTTCTTTGCGTGCGTTTTGATCTCCTATCCTTACATTAGCTAGAACATTTGTATACTAACGTACACACGGCAAGGTACTGTATATGCGTGTATTAGGCCTAATGTAAGCTATTGGGAGCAAACCACCCTGATGCTAAACTTTAAAAGCTTACTTCAAATATGATGTTTTCTTATTCGGTGAAGTTCGGTATCTTGCAAACCATCTCTCGTGCTCTGCTCGTCTGTTTGAAAACTGCGCGCGCCGCGCTGCCGGCGAACGTAATTTAAAAAAAAAAAAAAAATCAGCATCAGCAACTGCCAGTAGCAAATAAAATTTTGGGGTGGCACCCGGGGTGGCCAATCGCATGTCAGGGGTGTCCAGTGCCACCCCGGACCCCCCTCTGGCTCCGCCACTGTCTATGAAGGTTTTGAATGGGATTTCCACTTCTGGAACCTTCCTGGAAACCTCCGTTATAGAGGAAGAAACACGAGACCTCAGGTGATCATGTGACAAGGAAAGATTCAACAGAGATTAAAGAAGGAGAAAGCAGAACTCGCCTGGTCAGATTTTCAGTGCCTGTGTGTGCGTGAGAGTTTGTCTGAGTCAGCAGGATGAGTGTTCTTATTCAGGTACACGCTGAGAAACATCTGCAGTCGGCCTCTCTCGCCCATCTCTCTTTCCCACCAGCTCATCTGCTGCTGAATCTCCCGGCTCTCTCTCCTGAGGTCAGAGGGAGAAAGTGAACATATGCTTGTCTATGTTTAGAGCTCCAAGAGGAGAGGAGAGGAGGAGAAGGGAGGAGAGGAGAGGAGGAGGAGAGGAGAGGAGAGGAGAGGAGGAGAAGGGAGGAGAGGAGAGGAGGAGGAGAGGAGAGGAGAGGAGAGGAGAGGAGGAGAAGGGAGGAGAGGAGAGGAGAGGAGAGGAGAGGAGGAGAGGAGGAGGAGAGGAGAGGAGAGGAGAGGAGGAGAAGGGAGGAGAGGAGAGGAGAGGAGGAGGAGAGGAGGAGAAGGGAGGAGAGGAGAGGAGAGGAGGAGAAGGGAGGAGAGGAGAGGAGAGGAGAGGAGAGGAGGAGAGGAGGAGGAGAGGAGAGGAGAGGAGGAGGAGAGGAGAGGAGAGGAGAGGAGGAGAAGGGAGGAGAGGAGAGGAGGAGGAGAGGAGAGGAGAGGGCATTTGAAATCTCCCTCCAGCAAGTTGTCAGATGATCTACACAGAGTCGCTGTCACTCACTGCTATACCAGAATTGAACTGAAGCACAGGTGACTCTGCGTTAATAATAGCTCTGCCTTTAGGACACAAAGAGAGACAGAATGAGAGAAAAAATGAAAAAGGAATGGTAGGTTTATATGGAGGTAAAACAATGGTGACTGAGTTCATGAGTCTCCCTTGGCAGGGGTTTTTATTAGCTATGCTATAAGGCCTTGCATCCATCCATCCTTCATCTATTTATCCATCCAGATAGAAAGATAGATAGAATAATATACCAATAGAAAAATAAAAACATAAGGATTAGATAGATTGACCGTTCTATGGTCAAATGGATGATATCTATCTATCTATCTATCTATCTATCTATCTATCTATCTATCTATCTATCTATCTATCTATCTATCTATCTATCTATCTATCTATCTATCTATCTATCTATCTATCTTATGTCTGTCTACCCATCCATCCATCATCCATCCATCCATCCATCCACCTATCCTGTGTCTGTCTATCTATAACATTCGTCTATATGAAGTGTGGTTGTTTCTGATCTCAGCCGTTCAGGTGAACAAAAAGCACTCAGGAAATGAAAGATGTCTTATTAAAGCTGTGCTGATTACCTCACATGCTGCTGATTTCCCACAATTACCAGCAATCAAAAGACAAGACCACGCAATCACCTGCGGTCCACATTTAACCGCTCACACAAACTCAGAGCCACATGATGCTTTCATGACTCTCAGAGGTATGCTTTTTCACACAATATACAAGAGCCTCATCAAAACGTAGTGTGAGACCTCACGCACCCACACAAAAGATTTCAGGACCACGGACAGCGACACGCTTGCATTTCAGCACCAAGGACAGGGTCTCTGCAGAGAGCAATCAAATGGTGAAAGCATTAAAACAAATCCAATTGATCTGGAATCGTATTGTCATTTTTTATTTGATTTGATTTGATTTAATAAAAAAATTCCTAAGCCCTGCATTTATTAAGTTGTGATTTTATAATTGATTGTGTGATTGATGTGTTATGTATTAACTGCTCTTATGTATGTACTGATTGACCATGACAATATATTTAGCATGCGTACAGCCTGATAGAGATTCTCTTTAAGGACAATTAAAAATATATTTCAATTTAAGGATTGTTTTATGTGCAAAAAAACAGTCATAATTTAATTTTCCATGGCCATTTCCACCATCTCCAACTTTTACATTTACATTTAAACAATTAGTATGCTAAAAGACTAAAGCGACTCACAAACGAAGAACATCGCAAGCAATTTATCATAAGAGCCTTAAAAGTTTTTCCCTGCTGTTAACATCCTCATTGTACGTCTGCATTACATTTTGACAGGTTCACAAACGAATCCACACTAAAAGGTACCACACAAACTAGTTAAAAATAAACTTCAACCACAACTTGGGGCGTTTTTGAAAAGAACTGCAGAGTTGTAGGTGCTACAAACAACCAGGAACAGCACAGATCAATTCTTCTGGTGATTAGGAACATCTATAACATCCATACTACTTCCTTCATAATACCTAATTGAGAATGGGCGGGAAAAGTGTCTAAATAAAGACGTAAACGTGGGCGGTCACGTGTTAATGTTTTCATACATATAAAGCGAGTCATTTTTACAGCTTGGTGTCAACAGATGGTCTTTTTGGAATTGGAAGGAAGTTTTGAGTTTCCATAGTACATCCAAGTCTCTTATCTCAAAAGATCAAGGGAAATGTTATTACTCAATATACGACCTTCTTGAGTCCTTTGCTGCTGGATAAAGAGGGTACAACCCTTGTTTAACCTACTCTCATAATCAGAGCTTCCCCGTCTGGTCTTACTGTAGGAGTTTAATTAGTCCCATATCAGACTTACAATGTAAAACAATCTAATTAAGAGCTGCCTTTCCATTCATCAGTGAGGAGGACACGAGAGAACGAGAGCGAGATCAGACAGATTCTCCCGTCTCATTACCACAAGCAGGCATTAGATCACAGGTGCAATGAAACGCCCACACCGAGTGTCGTAACTGTGGAGACAGTGTGTAACACACATAGTGGGACAGTGTATAGTCGTCATCATCATCATTAGCACACCTGTACTGTTACAGTGTTTGCAAGTTGGTTCTGTATTCATATTCCTTAAACACTCCGGTCATGGATTTTTCTAAATCCCAAACCATATTAAACTTCTGCAAATTAATAAAGCCCAGAATCGCTTAGCGTACAGACTCCAAACTTTGTTTTGTAGATAATTTCAGGCTGAGGTGGGCTGATTTTGGTCTATTTTGGTTACTTAAGAATAAAGTTCCCAATGAGAGTTTACGTGCAAACTAAGCCAACAACGCATAATGTCCGTTATTGGGGAAAAGGTCATAAACGATTTAAACAAAACCCACTAAACTTTAGGCAAATTCACATGTCTTTATTGCCATTCTGTCAGTGTGCACATCTTGTACAAATGTCGGTTTACGATTTGATGCCATGAACAGAATCATGTGTTATAAAAATGCACATCTCATGTTTTTTTTGGATGAGCCTATTTTTCAGTGAAATAAATATATATATGCAAAGAAAAAATACAATAAATAAATGAATTAATACATAATTAAATACTGAAGTGTGTGTGTGTGTGTGTGTACACTCACCAGCCGATTTATTGGGTACACTATTCGTGTATATAATGCAAATATCTAATCAGCCAATAGCATGGCAGAAACTCAGTGCATTTAGGCAGAAATGATGAACACTGAGCATCAGAATAGGGAACAAAGATGATTTGAGTGACTTTGAACGTGGCATGGTTGTTGGTGCCCAGATATTTCAGAAACTGCTGATCTTCTGAGATTTTCATGCTCAACTATCTCTAGGGTCTACGCAGCATTGTCCGAAAAAGGGGAAAATATCCAGTGAGCGGCAGTTCTGTGGGCGAAAATGCCTCGTTGATGCCAGAGGTCAGAAGATAATGGACAGACTGGTTGGAGCTGATAGAAAGGCAACAGTAAATAACTCAAATAACCACTCGTTACAGGTCTGCAGAAGAGCATCACATCCAACTTTTGAACCAGATGACAGCAGCAGACACACACACACCGGTGACACTCCTGTAAGCTGAGAACAGGAAACCGAGCATACAATTCGCATGGGCTCACCAAAACTAGACAATAGAAGATTGGAAAAACTTTGCTTGGTCTGACGAGTCTCGATTTCTGGTGCGACAGTCAGATGGTCGGGTCATTACAGAGTGAACATCATGAAAGCATGGATTCATCCTGCCTTGTATCAACGGTTCAGGCTGCTGGTGGTGTAATGGTATTCTCTTGGCACACTTTAGGACTTTAGTACCTATTGAATAGTGTTTAAATGCCACAGTCTACCTAAGTATTATTGATAAACATCTCCATGTCAAAAGCATCTTCTGATGGCTACTTCACTATGGAGTATATTGAGATCACTAAACTCAAATGGCCTCCTCAGTCACCAGATCTCAATCCAATAGAGCAGCTTTGGGATGTGCTGGAACGGGAGATTCACATCATGGATGTGCAGCCGCACCTTATGTTTCGTCGCATAAGGTAATGTTTCCAGCACCTTATTGAATCTAAGCCATGTAGAATTAAGTCAGTTCTGTAGGAAAAAGGGGGTCCAACCCGGCACTAGTAAGGTGAACCTAATAAAGTGGCTGGTGAGTTAAAAACGAAACATGACGTTGGTTACACACCAGTCAGACGGTCTATTCCTGTCTTAAGTAGGAAGCTCTTGGGCAGAATAGGCGGCAATGCATTCCAGACTTTATGACGACATTCAAAAGTCTGGCTACGCAAGTCTAGTGTGTTTACGTCAGTCGGATAATTCTGAGCTTTCTCAGGGGAACCGTGTGTCTCGCACCGCACACGATGACCCACAGATGGTGGAGTCATTAGTAAGTGAGCGTGTGTAGGGGTTTTAGAAGTAATGGTTCTTTTCTGATTTTCATCTGAAGAGCGTTCATTCTTACTGTGGGTTATTTTCCCGAGTGAGCTATGAATGAGTCGTAATCAGACAACAGTTTGAGATCCACCTGAATCACTTTTCTAATCACTGATGAATCTGAGAGAGTAATGATCAAGTCCTGAGCACAGCATGGATACTTCTTACTGGCTGTCATAGATTATGTGCTTTTTTCAATCAATGCAAAAATATTTGTGCTTTTTTTTTGTTTGTGCTGCACAATGCACATCATAATTAACATATGATATTAACTAGATTTAAGGTTAAAACGGCTTTGCCTCCTTAACATTACACATCATCATACATTAAGGCAACTGGCATTCACGACTCATGTTACTTAAATAATCTGAAGTATTTGAATTAAATATTTAATGAGAAAAAATAGGCAGGCTTAGTAGCCTTTTTCCAAGTAGAATTGATTGGATTTTTAAAAGTGGGTGTTAAACACACCAAAGTGGGCTGAAGAGGAAAAGAGAAAAAGTGACGTTGTTATATTGTACTTATTCAAATTAATATTAATAAACTACATGTATTTACTATAGAGTTACGGTTAGGGTTTGGTTAAGGGTTAGTTACTTGTAATTATGCATAATTTCCTGTTATTACTATAGTAAGTACATGTAGTGACGTGTAACTACGTATGTCACCTTAAAATAAAGTGTTACCAAAAGTTTTTCTGTTGAATGTCCTGCTTGGAAAGAAGCAATAGGTACATCAGCAAAACATAACTTATAACGGAATGGCAATTTTAAATAAAATAACATTTTTAAAATATGTAATAAAATTTACATAGATAATAAATATTTTCTCAGTAAAACTGCTGTAAATCTAAGACGATCTTATTCTCTATTATTTAAAATGTATTATAAATGAATAAATAACTATCGAATCAGAATCCTCCTCAAAACACACCTCGACCAATCATCTTTCTCCCTCCAGCCGTAGCCCCTCCCACTGTGAGCTGTTAAAACTGCTCTGTCAGCTTTAGGACTGTAGTTACGGTTCATTAACAGTAAACAAGTTTGTCTCAGCTGCTTTTTTATACCTTCGTTTTCTTTGGTCATGGCGCTAGTTTGCAAGAGGAGGTGGAGAACAGCTCGAATGTGTGTGCGTGTGTGCTTCAGGATATGATAAATGAGTCTTTATGACTCTAGCTGTGCTAAACTGCTTCCCTCCACTGCTGTGATGACAAAGTGATTAATATTCCTAAAGCATTGAGCTAATTCATCACGATCATGTGCGTGTGTGTGTTTAGCATGGATTGTGGAAACCGTCAGCTGACGTGAGAGGCTTTATGCCGGAACAAACAAATATTGGACTATGTGTGCGCAACCTTAAACTAGACTGATAACATGAATGCTTGAGGATCAGAAACACGCACACTCGCTCAGTTTTTGTCTACCTGCCACATCTCACCTGCTCAATCCTGAGACTGGGGCGAGTTGCCATGGAAACAAACTAATATCAGAATCACATGCTTATTTATCAGCGTTGAAGAAAGTGGGACATGAATCTCTCTCTCTTTCTCTGCGGGTTGTGGGATTGCTGTGGAGACCGCAGGGGGAGCCCAGGGATTTCTGGGTAATATGACATCACTACAGAGAGATCATTAGCACCTTTCACCGGTGCAAAAAGGGACAAGGAAATAAAAAGTCTCATAGCAACAACATTTTCACACAACAAACAAACTCCATCGTAAATGTCCGCATTGTTAATGGTGAACATGGTTTTGCTGCTCTGTTGATCTGACAAAAGCATCAAAACAAGAATCACATCAACACCGCATGCTAAACATATCAACACTTGTAACACATGTAAAAAATGGCAACAGAATGCTAAACGGCACGATAAAATGCTAAAAAGAGAGATTATATGCTAAACTTAGAGATAATACGCCAGCTGACAGTCGGTTTGTAGCAAATTGCCTGTTTAAAATGCATCTCAAAGGTTAAAAGTCAAGTACTAGCCTGAAATAATAAAAAAAAAAATTTGTGGATTACAAATTGCAACATCATGTGACATTTCTGAGTGAACAGGATACTCAGAAATGAAGAATGGAGACAAATCAATTGTGTGTTTGCTGAATGCTACTGGTTAAAATCAACCAATAGTCAGGACAGGCCTAAGTGACATCAGCTGGTCAAAAAGCTACTACGTTTTAATTAAAGTTTACAAAGACAAACGTAATTCACAGAAAGAAAGTGTGTGCTAATAGACTAGAGTTCAATTTTGATGTCATGCAAACATACCAGCTGGATGAGAATGATTTCCCCACTGAGCTTTGGATCTTATGAAGTGTTTCTCAGTTACGTTAGACTTGGAAAAGTACAGACCTCAGACTCGGGAAAGTGCAAAGGAACTCCATTAGAATTTGGAATTCCGACTGGGGAACATCTGCGGAAATCTAGAACTCTCATTTTGTTAAAATATGGGTCCATAACGGCAAAGAAACACGGTGACACCTTTAAGCAGATAAAATGCATCAGCGAGTTAAGATTTCACTGAGGTTAGCATAAACCAGTAAACAATCATTTTCTAAACCTACACCTAAACAGCTTCCTGGTAGGAATATACCACATCCGAAATTGGATTGAACAGCATTCATCCCAACTAACCATCTTAGTGTGTTTTCATGGACATTGTCGCTTTCGATTTGCTCAGAGGGAGGCTGTAAGACACTATTCTCTGTAAAGCAGCTTTGGGACAATGTGCATTGTGCAAAACTGAATTCAATTAAATGTTTCAGCAAAATGTGAGATCACCCCCGCAGTGCCTTCCCTAAAATCTTCAACTGCCACATGCACAATTTACATCACTCCTTTTTGATGAACATCCTATTAGAGAACTATCAATTAACAACCGGCACAGCAGTGTTGGGGAAAGTTACTTACTAAGTAATGCGTTACAATATTGCATTTCACCCTCTAAAAAAGTAACTAATTGTGTTAGTTACTTTTTATGGAAAGTAATGTTACGTTTTGCGTTTGCTTGTAAACCTCAGGCTGAAGGAAATGCAAATGCACGTGTGTACAGTAGAGGGCGCAGCTCAAACTAACCACAGAAGAATACGACGCAAGAAAAGAAAGTTCAACACTCTGGCTGTGTCCGAAATCTCCCATTACTCACTATATAGTGGACTAGCAATGTTAAAACGCACATCAACCGATCGCTTGTTTAGCGTTCATGTAAACACTACATTCAGATTCACCAATTGGAATGAATTCAGTTAGATTGAAACAAAAGGTGTGCATGTAAACAATGAATGGCAACTGCAGAAAGCAAAAACTGAATCCCGGACATTTGGTACGATCTCGACGGCAGGACATGTCCGGGAAAAAGAGGATGAATGGTAACCCCTACTACTCAGCTTTCTCCACAGAACAAGAGCCTGCTAGCTTAGCTTCCAAAAAAAGATGTCTGACACTGTGTGTGCATTCTGTGAGTGAGATCCAACCCTCTATGGGCGGGTTGAGAACATGCGGGACAGCCCCTACTACTGGCTGTAGTCTTTAGCCGCTGGCCAAAAAATCCTCCGATGACGCAAAATGGCGATTTTTGCGTCATCGGAGGATTTTTTCCAGACAAAAAATACATAAATCTCTCGTCTCAGGGGGATATGAGGGTGGAAAGCACGGTAATTTGAAAATACTACAGGTTTTCTACTAATACAAAGCTTAATACTAAATCCTGAAGTATCCCATTAATGTTGAAAACGGTTTTGCTGCATGATATTTTTGTGGAAACAGTAACTTTTTTTTGATGTAAAATGTCTTTACTGTCACTTTAATCAATTTAATGTATCCTTGCTGAATAAATGTATTCATTTAAAAAAAAAAATACCCCAAACTTGTAAATGATAGTGTATTGAGTACGTAGTAAGATGGTAGGCCAATATTACGACATAAAAAAACCATTTGCTGCATACTGTTATTATTTGCATTCAGCTAAATTAACTCAGTCACTCACTTAATTTATTAATTGAATTTGTTCATGCATTTTTTTTAAAGCACTATGTCCGCTGTGACCTTATTTAAAAATGTATAAAACTCCTCAGCTGTGTCTAAAAGCTAAAAAATGCTGGCTTTGCAGTTGTTTTAGATCATTAGACATGGTATTATGATGTCTTGCAAGTATGTGTGAAATTTTGCATTAGATATATCTTCATACGTCATGCCTTTATGCATACACAGCCTTCTTCTTATAAAGGACTGTGGATAATATTACCTCAAAAATCATGTGCAGATCCATACTTCAAAATCATTATTATGCCATCTGGGCATCTTCAAGTGTACTTTTTATTTTATTTTTTATATTTAATCCTAAATACTATAAAAGAGTGATAATGTGTGAACTGGGATGCAGCCATTTTGTTAATTACGAAACATACAGTAAAATTCTAGGTTACACTATTTTAAGGTGTCATTGTTAGTGTAATTATATATATAAGAACTGAGTAATATTAATTAACTACATGTACTTACTATAGGGTTAGGATTATGGTTTGGTTGAGGGTTAGTCGCATGTAATTATGCATAATTTACTGTTATTACAATAGTAAATACATGTAACATATGTAACAAGGACACTAAAATAAAGTGTTACCAAATTCGAACATCTGCTCATCTGATTCAGTCAGATTCATACAGTTTTCTTTTTTTTTTCTTCAATCAACTGAATCATTTGCTTTAAAACCACTTTCACAATGTGACATTTCTAATACGAGAACAACTTTATCAAGTTTATTCCTCCGGTGTTAGAGCAGGATGAGCGTTATTGTATTGTGTTTAAAATAGAACCCCTGGAGTACAAATTTAATTACAGTTTAATTAGGCAAGACATGTCTTAATGTTACTGAGGATGTTTCACCGCTCACAGAAAATGAGAGCCAGCAGAATCTGACATTTGAGGTTCGGCATTCGCAAATAAATTCAATCAAGCAGATGTAAGGCGAATGCATAACAGCCTCGCTGGAGACCCTAATGTTCTGCTATCTTACTAAAGGACCGTACAAATAAGCTTACTGAGAGGCACATTGAACATTTTGTCATTCCCACATACAGTGTCTGTGTTTTCCTGGATTCTGGACCAATCAGGTGTGGAGTTTAACCCACTGTGTTTATGTACACTGTCGGATCAGATCAGACTGAATAATCAACTGTTATGAGTTGGTGGATTGTTGTTTTGCTTCATAAGCACGCATAAATTCAGCGTTCTGCTCACTGACTGCTGTTTACCCTCATTACGCACACATACACACACTGGTTTTATTATGTAAGAGACGTCTGAGTGAAGCTGTTTGTGATGAATTTGTGCAATCATATGCAAACGTCTGCACGGACGATATTCCCAAAAGTAGACACTGTCAATAATTACCATCCAAAATGTCTGTGTTGTGGCCGAACGGTCAGCGCACTTACTAATGTGTCTACATCCGATCTGCGTTGAGCCCCGATTCAATTTTGTTCCTTTCAAACGTTCTCTCACTCACCTTTCTGAAAGGTAAAAAGAAAAACATTGACTGTCAGTATCGATTCATCACGTTAGCCAGTTAAATCTTTACAGAACTGTTTTGCAGCTTAAGCTTCAGGGCTAAAGAAAAAATGTTTGAGTTTACATGCTAATTATTAGTCAAAATTATGATGGTATGTTGCAGATAACTTATGTACATCATAATAATTGAAACATTTTCAAAAATTATTTACAAACATTGAAACATTGTCTTAAATATTGTCAACATTAAAATATAATAAATAGCATTCAACTTACATTTGTACATGTGCTGTCAGGCAACGCTCCTCTAGCCTGTCATTGGTCGAAACAAACAGATAGCTCCGCCTCTTCGACTCTCGCCATTGGTTGAGTGTTGCTGTTGTCGGGCTGCTTGAGTTGCACCACTATGGTTGCACCACGGAGAAAAAAAAAGGTGTTTACAATTTCAAGGGAAATCAATCAAGAATGGTCCTATATTTGCCTATGTGACAAGAGAAAGTATTTTAACATAAAACAATGGCAATACCCTTAACTGTCGATTCAGGTGACATTTCAGAGGGGAATCTACAAAACAAAACCGTCTAAACTATTCCTGGTTTCAGTCTTGGCATTTCCGACTGGAACACTATAAGACCGTAATTATGATGATCGGGTAAAAATCTTTCCCTGATGACGTGAACACATCACCAGTGTAAGAGACACACACTCAAACAACACAGTTTAAGCTGCAGAGAGCACATTTGTGACACCTCCCTAATGTTTTTTAAAGTATATATATATATATATATATATATATATATATATATATATATATAGCATCGCCAAACTGAATTGCAAAAATATTGACCCCCATCTGTCATTGGTCAGCAAAACAGCTAGCCCCGCCCCTGATTCACACCAATTTAAGAGTCAATATTGCTGTCATATTGTGTTATATCCACAGTCACAGTGTTTAAGTTTTTTAAGGCAATCATCCACCGGATGACTTCTAGTTGTCCCTGCAAATTAAGCAGGGACATGAAAGTGTTTTACTATCGAAAAAATGACACTTCACCTTCGCTAAATAAATATATATCATTTATGAGCTTTTAAAAACCACAGACATTTGGAGTGGAAAGCGAGATAACCATGGCAGCTGTGAGGTGAAAATCTCTGGAGCTGTCGTTCACTCACCCACAGAAGCAAAAACAATCAAAATATGCAAATCCACAGTCAAAGACACAAACAAAAGAATAAATTATCCAGAGGAATATCACACCGCTGAAATTCATCTATATGAGGTTTATTTACTGTGGAACCCCTGTAATATCGCACAGCTCTTCCAGCAGAGCGGATGAGAAATAACCCCTGCCAGGAATACTCTGACACCTCTGCTGTTTTACGAGGCAAAATGGCCCCGCTACAGATTTGGAAAGCTCCCACTGTGTAAACAAGTGTGTATCTGAGTAAGTGTGGCTTTATTTAGCTATACTTTGGGAACAAAATTGTACCCAGAAGTTGGCTGAAACTGGAAGAAAAAAAATTAGGGGTATTCTAGGACGTCATGTTTTTATGAAAGGTTTTATGAATAAAATAAATAGAGTTGCTTAACGATTTAAAATTGTGATCAAATTCACTACATGAAGGGTTCGGCAGTAACGAATATTTATACTTGTTCGGTCAGGATAGTAGATCAGATTTTGTCTTGATTTGCCAAATTATTCACTGTTTTCAACACACACAGGCACACACACACACACAAAATACCATTCAATGAATTTGTAATTGTTAGATTGACATTTAAGGTATAATTAACATTTTTTAAATTTATAATTTTTTACATTATGTAATTTTAAATAGCTTAAAATAGTAATCTATTGTACATTGTTCACACCAAATGTATTTTTAATCACATTTTTTTCAAATGTATACTTTTATATTTAAATTTATAATAAAACATTTTTTTTCATTTTATATTATATAATATTTTAAGTGCTAAAACATTTTTCTTGTTGAAAAAGTTTTGTTTTGTTTTTTCAATTGAAATTTGCAATGATAGCTGAAAATTTTACAGTTATTAAAAATTAAACAGGGATTTTTTGTCAGCTGGCCCAAAACTCTAATCCTTATTGATGTGATGATTAATCAAAAAGCATTGCAATATTAGCTCAAAATTGCTCTCATATAAAGTTAATTCAAGTATATTTCTCAACATTGAATCAGACAGGTAAAAAACTGAACAGACAAACAAGAATTTGCGTAAATGGACAAAGAACCTTATAGTTTTGTGGTGTTGTGACAACTTCTCCTATATCAGCTGAAAAACAAGCACAGGGATGTAGTTTAAACAATGGCATCAGCCTCTGCATTGCGATGCAGTCCAGTAACAGGCATTCAATTGCAGGTTTTCCTAGCAGTTCAAAAACTCCTCCCTACAGAGAGTTTACCTTCCCTCCATCTGCTCGCTCGGCCTCTCTCTCTCTCCTCCGCTGATGGAAGGAAACGTGCGGCTGTAGCCTGCAAAGATGGAGAGCAGGTTTAACAATCACTGCTCTACCACTGAACCCACAACACAGTGACCCCGTGACCCCCAGCTGGGGCCGCGGCTGAAAGTGATGCAGACGTGTGAGTGAGTGCTGTGTGCTCTACAGAGCAGTGCCGTGCAGTGGTGTTCTGAAATTAGGAGGCAAATTCATGTTTGAGTTAAGTCGGCATGAAACATAAGTTGTGATAGTCTTTTCATCCCTATTGTGATGTATACTAACGGCTTCTTGAACAAGAAATCATTGTAGAGCAAGACTTGATTTTGTCAATCTGGAATTTATTGGATGGTTGTGGTTTGCTATGGGTTCAGTCACATTGGTGCCGTGACCCAGATGGGAATGAGTGTAAGGGAGGCCATCTAGTAAAACCTTGGGCAGGGAAATCTCGCTCCCCTGGCCTCAAGAGGCGCACTAGTGGCTGACCCTAGAGGCTGCGGTCTCTAACGTCCTTGTTTGCTCGCCCACCTCCCATGCCGGTGACGCTGGTTGGAATCCCCCTCGGAATAGAGCAAGTAAACCAGTCACATTGGTGCCGTGACCTTAATGGGAGTGAGTGTAACAAAAGCCAGCTAGTAAACAGCTGAGCAGCTGAGCAGCACTAGCAACTGACACCAGAGACTGCGGACTTTAGCGTCCTTGTTAACATGCCCACCTCCCATGCTGGTGACACTGGTTTGAATCCCGCTCGGAACGGGGCGAGTAGGACCAGTCACATTGGTGCCGTGACCCGGATGGGAGTGAAGTTTAGGGGGGTGAGTGTAACAGAGGCCAGCTAGTAAACAGCTGGGCAGGTAAAAATCTCAAGAGGCACACTAGCGACTGACACCAGAGACTGCGGACTTTAACGTCCTTGTTAACGCGCCTCCCATGTCAGCGACGCTGGTTCGAATCCCGCTCGGAGCGGTGCAAGTAGGACCAGTCACAGACACGTTCAGGCAAACTTTCGGAATACAAACACAAAAAACATGGTATTTTGCACAGATAATGACGAAGTATTAAGTATTATTCCACAAATAGAGGTTGTATAGTACTGTGTGGACCACTGTGTTTATAGAGAAACAGACAATAGAAGTGCTAATAAACAATATATTACTACTGTTTTACTGGAGCTGATGTGCTAAGCAGCCATAGTGGATTCTGATGTCTTGGTTGTAGCTGTTCCTCCAAGTTTCCATTTCACACACACGTCTCTGGTCTAAGAAATAACCAAGCAGTGTTTTACCAGTAAATTTCACCAAATACCAATGGATTTGAATATCAAGTCCAGCCCGTCATTTTTTCCTGCTAGATATGGATTCATCCTGAAATGCGTCACATCATAGACGTTAGACGCATCTGATACACTGCTCCATGTCGACCTGGAAACACCTATCTCTGATTCTCTCTTTGAAGTGCTTTGCTTGTGATCATTACAGAAAACTGTCAGTTCTGATGCACAATCAAATTTCAAGCTGACATTGACGAGCTCAAATTAAAGAGCGCAGTAGGAGTTAATGTGAGTAATGAATCAATCCTGCCTTCTTACATCTGCTCATTAGCAGATAAAAATCAAGGCCAGAAATGATGGTTCCACTTACCAGAAACACACATTCAAACCAGCCTTTTCAAATAAGCATTATATATAAAAGAACATCATTATTATACTTCGCAATCAGAACTGCAACTAGTTTAACAGCAGTTTTATTTATAAAATCTTTCTTTTCTAGAGTTTTTTTTTATGTCAGTCAGTGTATGAAAAACCAAACCTGATGCTAATCTGCTTCCCCTGATTATGAAATTCCCTCATTACCCATTGAAATCTGACGTCTACAGACTTCATTAGCAGGTTCCTTACTGTACTTATATAAATACCTTTACAGGAGAAAAGATGTTAGCATCAGCAAGATGTAGAGTTCAGATTTGCAATGGAGATTTTCCCCCGTTCCTACCTGGCACTTCTTCAAAGAGGAGATCACCACATCCCAGCTGAAACTGCTGAACTGCTTTTCCAAGAGCTCTGGGAATGTTGTCAAAGGCTGTAGAATAAATCTGTTTCAAGCAAACATAAGGGTCAAATAATAACTAAGAAATATTTTGTGGCACAATGTGAATTATCACATAAAATAAAAAAATAAAATAATTAAAACATAAAACTAATTTTATTTAGTTAATAATTACAATTAATAAAACAATTACTAAATAAAATAACAATAATAAAAAGTAAAATAAAATAAATTTACATTTAAATTAAAAAGTAAAATACAAAAACTCAAATTAAAATGAATCATAAAAGTAACGGCACTGTAGTGCAAGCGGTTTGGATGATGGATCGAAAAATAAAATAAAATAATAAAAATGCAAGTTACTACAGTACTATTTATAATATTTATTATTTACTACTGCTACAAAAAGGACAACTAAAACTTTAATTATTTGGAAGAAGTTCATCATAATAATGATACATTACAGTATATATTTTAATGGTATATACTGTAGTATATATTAATATACAGTATATATTTCAACGCTTTGAGTATGAGAAAGGCGCATTACAAAATTAAAATTTATAGTGCTGTCAAATCAATTAATCACGAATCGATTAATCGCAACTAACATAAAATATTGTAAATAATGTATATATACAAACTTTTATGTTAGATGTGATTGACAACAATGAATCAGTTTGATAGCACTAAATTTGTATTATTATTATTGTTTACCAACCCTTGTATTTCCATTATAAATGCCTTCCTGTATCCATCATTTTTGCTTGTGCCTCAAAAAACTGAGGGATGAGTCCAAATTATTTTCTGTTGAAATCGACATTATGCCTGAAATGCTGTTAATGGATCTGAACTTGAAATGAACCTAGAATATTTCCTAAATGGTTCTGCTAGAACATCAAAATCAATTTCTTACCTAGTTCATTTCCTGTTCCCTTCCTCATCTATTTCCTGTTCCTGAGAATTTCCAACTTAAAGGTGTCATGCTTAAACCTCCCCCTCCCCAGTTTAGATGTGATGTTCAGTGATGGAGAACAGATTTCACTTTGCCGATACTGTATTTTTTTCTTCCCCTGAACGGCTGCAATATGATTTTCCTCTAATGAGCTCTGAATAGACTGAGCGAAATAAAAATCATGCAGCGATCACAAACATCAATCATCTCAGCCTATATTTTGCCCGGGTATCATAAACAGTGACATGCTGATAAGACCAAACAGACGACACAGATGAGATGAGAACGAAAAAAAACCCGGCAGTTATTAGAGGATAATGAGAAAGTTTTGGTGGGAGAGTTGAACTTTTGACATGTCTTAACAGGTTGACACCACACACACTCATGATGATGTCCGTACGGCTAACGTTACGGGTTTTGATGCGCTCAGTCCAACTCCTATTTTTCCACAGAAAGATAAATTAGCAGAGAAAATATCAGTAAATCTTTGTTTTTCGCAGCGACATGACATTAATGAGGGCATTTATGAAACACTTACTGAAATTTAGCACTTTAAATAAGTTCAGTAATGAGGTCGTTGCGGGTTTGTGCAGGCTAATGCAGGTGACGAGCGTTGCCTAGCGACTGCTGACAGAAACGATGGCTTGGTGGGCAGGTTTAAATGAACATTTTACTGTAAAACGCCATAGTCGAAAACGGGACATTTTATCTGTCAGTAGCTTCTGTGTCATAAGTGGGATTACCTGATAAGCAGTGTTGCCAAATATTTTCAATGGAAAGTAGCTCAAACCTGCTGAAAAATGTCGTTGAATGTCGCTAGATGACGTAGAGCGCCAGCTGTCACCATATAGCCGAACGTCAAATAAAGCTGTTTCATTTACATATTTGCTGTTAGGCAACGGAACCAGTGCGATATAGTGACTGACTGAATGTTAACACGCAGTCCAAAAAGCTGCTAGGCTAGTCGCTTTCTTTTTTGAGAAAGAAATCTCTAAAATGGTTTAAAAATCTAAATTGGCAACACTGCTGATCAGTTAGGCTGCGTCCCAATTCGCCTACTTATACTACGCCCTATAAGTACTCTTTTTGTGAAGAAAAAGTACATACTTTTGAGTGTGTAGCAAAAGAGTAGGCAAGCTTCGGGACATACTACTTCGTCATCTTTAACGGACAGATCTGTCTCGTGCATCCAAGGGGGTAATCCATCAGCCGGAAGTTGAAGCTGCCTCCGGGGGCCGCCATTGTAGCTGGCTATCACCTGCTGTTAGCATCCCATTGACTCCCATTCATTTTGGCGTCACTTTGACAGCGAATAACTTTACATCTGAGGCGTTTAAAGACTCCATTTGTCCATTATTTATTTCTAAAGAAACACGACAATGTATAAAAGGTTCCATTACTTTGTTTCTTACGTTATGGCCCCGTAGAAGCCATTCTTGTAAAAATAGGCTAACGATTGCGTCATAACCACGGGACGCTCTGTCGCACACTAGAGAAATTACCGTATAGACAGAAGTAGAAGCTCGTAGGCAATCGTTTACTGTCTATGAGGCAATCGGGTGGACATAGAGGCATAAAGTCAAGGGAGAAGCACATAGATAGAGAGTTCATAAAAGCAACGGGACAAAATATTTCAACAACAGATTTGTTTCAGATTTCAATTCAGATTTCTCCCGGCACAGCTACTAGAAGGTCAGAACGGTTGCTCACGTGACAACTACGTCGTCAAGCTCAGTTTGAGCCTGCGCAGTGCGCTTGGCTATCAGGAAGTGAGTGCCCATGTTGGGCTTCAACTCTCTCCGTTGAAACCGGTTGAAACCAACGGGGTCGCTGTGTCCATTTCTTTTACTGTCTATGCGCGCATCCTGTCACCGTAAACTGGCCTGTCAATCATCTCGTCACAGTTAAAATCCGCCATTCAATCTAATATAATTTCTTACCGTTTCGGAGAGAAATGTTGTAGCACGTTCACCTGTCAGTCGCGGGTCTTTCATGGGGAGACTCTCCTCATGTGTTTTGAATATAATGATGCATTTAAAAGTTAATGGCTAAACGTATCTTTACAAAAGTTCACAATGCTGCTGCAGATGCAATAGTCAATCAACATGTGATGTCACTGATAATGCCATCTGATCAGATGAGGAAACGTCTCGGTTACGGATGTAACCCTCGTTCCCTGAGTAGGGAACGGAGACGTTCCGTCGGATGACGACGAATGGGGGTTTCGCTTAGAAAGCCAATCGACTACGAGTACTACAAAACGAGCCAATGGCAAAGAAATGCCATGGGTCTGCGGAATTTGCATAGCGTAACTCCGCCTCACCTCGTGAGTATTTAAGGAGCGCGCTCATAGCAAATAGGCATGTTTTTCTCGCTGAGGAGCCAAGGCTGAGCTCAGGCGATCCCCGCAGCACAGCGGAAAGTGGCAGGAAGACGGAACGTCTCCGTTCCCTACTCAGGGAACGAGGGTTACATCCGTAACCGAGACGTTCCCTTTCGTTGTCACTCCGAGTTCCGTCGGATGACGACGAATGGGGATACCAGTCTAATCACGCCACCTTCTCAGCTGTCTTCCAGTGCCCTGCGTAATCTGAGATCCCTGTCGTGAGATAGCACGGACGAAGGACTCCTATTAGCACAGGAATACCAAGGTACACTGGGGAGCATATCCCAAGGTCTTTAAGGGAAGTATGCAATTACTGCCAACCCAGAGGGGGGGACTTAGAGAATACACATATGACCCGAGGGATGCATATGGGGAATCACTGGGGTGTCCAGCCGCAGGTGGAATATTTCAACCCCAGGGGTGGCAAGGTGGCTTGCCAAGGGAAAGACACATGCTCAAAGAGGCTTACAGTGGAAATACACATGTGGGGGTAGCTCAGAGGAGGTACCATGCACACGGGAGGCACCTAGCCGACGCGCAGGCAAAAGACACTGGCGCCAGCATCAGGAGTGCTGGAGGAACTCAGTGCTTTCGGGGAAGCTCACCTGAGGAGAATATCGCACGCATCCAGTCCGTTGAGTGGAATGGCGAGCAAGCGAAGACACCTAACAAGTCCCATGCAGTACATGGGAGGAGACTGGCTCCACTCGGAGATTGTAAAATCTGGCGAATGTGTTAGGTGTCGCCCAGCCTGCAGCTCTGCAGATGTCTGTTAGCGAGGCGCCATGCGCTAGAGCCCAAGAGGATGCCACACTCCGGGTGGAGTGGGCGGTCACACCAAGGGGGCACGGTCGACCTTGCTGCTGGTATGCCAAAGCAATGGCGTCCACTATCCAGTGAGACAACCTTTGTTTGGAGAGAGCCTTTCCCTTCAGCTTCCCACCATAACAGACAAAGAGCTGGTCTGAGGTCCTGAAACACTGCGTTCTGTCTACATAGGTGCGGAGAGCACGTACTGGACAGAGCAGTGCCAAGGCTGGGTCTGCCTCCTCCGGGGGCAGCGCTTGCAGGTTCACCACCTGGTCCCGAAAGGGAGTGGTAGGAACCTTGGGCACATATCCAGGCCGGGGTCTCAGGATCACGTGAGAGTAACCCGGCCCGAATTCCAAGCACGCTTCGTCAACGGAGAATGCGTGCAGGTCCCCTACCCTCTTGATGGAGGCCAATGCAGTCAGGAGCGCTGTCTTCATTGACAGGAAGTTAAGCTCGACTGACTGCAAAGGCTCAAAGGGAGCGCTGCGCAGGGCAGTTAAGACCACTGCGAGGTCCCAAGAGGGTACGAGAGGAGGGCGAGGAGGATTCAGTCTCCTCGCTCCCCTCAGGAACCTGATGATCAGGTCATACTTTCCCACGGACTTACCTTCTATCGGGTCATGATGTGCGGCAATAGCGGCGACATAGACCTTGAGGGTGGAGGGAGACAGCCTTCGCTCCAACGCCTCTTGAAGAAAGGAAAGCAGGACACTGACCGGGCATCTCCGGGGGTCTTCTCGGTGAGAAGAGCACCAGTTGACGAAGAGGTTCCACTTCAACGCATAGACGTGTCTCGTGGACGACGCTCTAGCGGAAGTGATGGTAGCCACCACCGCTGGTGGTAGGGTACTCAAACCTGCCTCGTCCCGTCCAGGAGCCACACGTGGAGGTTCCAAGATCGGGACGAGGGTGCCATAGGGTGCCCCGTCCCTGAGAAAGGAGGTCCTTCCTCAGAGGAATCGGCCAAGGAGGTGCTGTCGCGAGGAGTACAAGTTCGGGGAACCAGGTCCTGGCGGGCCAGTACGGCGCGACCAAAATGACCTGCTCCTCGTCCTCCCTGACCTTGCGCAGGGTCTGCGCGAGAAGGCTCACTGGGGGAAACGCATATTTGCGGCCCCGCGGCCAGCTGTGCGCCAGAGCATCCGTGCCGAGCGTGCCCTCGGTCAGGGAATAATACTGGGCGCAATGGGTCGAGTCGTGAGAGGCAAACAGATCTATCTGTGCGTCCCCGAACTGGTCCCAAATCAGCTGGACCGACTGGGGATGGAGTCGCCATTCTCCAGGGAGGGGCTGAAACCGTGAGAGCTCGTCGGCTGCACAGTTCAGGGCTCCGGGGATATAAATGGCACGAAGCGACCTCAGATGCTTCTGACTCCATAAGAGGAGGTGGCGGGCGAGTTGCGACATACGGCGGGAGCGCAGACCACCTTGATGGTTGATGTATGCTACAGTTGCGGTATTGTCTGAACGGACTAGTACGTGCTGGCCCTTGAGCACGGCTCAGAAGCGGCGCAGGGCGAGCTGTACTGCCAGCAACTCGAGGCAATTGATGTGGCATAAGCGGTGGGGTCCTGTCCAGGAGCCCGCAGCAGCACGTCCATTGCACATGGCACCCCAGCCCATGGTAGAGGCATCTGTCGTTACAACAACATGCCGCGAAGCTCGTTCCAGGGGCACTCCGGCCCGTAGAAAACTGAGGTCCGACCACGGGGTGAAGGTCTGACGGCAGGTCGGAGTAGCTGGTACTCGGAGAGTGCCGTGTTGCCATGCCCACCTCGGGACTCGGTCGCGAAGCCAAAGCTGAAGCGGTCTCATATGGAGTAATCCGAGCGGTGTTGCCACGGCTGCGGACGCCATATGCCCCAGGAGCCTCTGAAAAAGTTTCAGTGGAACCGCACTCTTGCCCTGGAACTGTGACAGGCAAGTCAGCAGTGACTGCGCGCGCTCGCTCGTAAGCTGCGCGGACATGGCGACCGAGTCGATCTCCATACCGAGAAAAGAGATCCTCTACACGGGGCAAAGTTTGCTCTTTTCCCAGTTGACCCGAAGGCCCAGACGGGCTACATGGCGGAGCACCAAATCCCTGTGTTCGCAAAGCTGATCTCGAGAGTGAGCTAGGATTAGTCAGTCGTCGAGGTAGTTCAGAATGCGAACCCCGTGTTCCCGGAGGGGAACAAGGGCTGCCTCGACGACCTTCGTAAAGACGCGAGGAGACAGGGCTAGCCCGAATGGGAGAACTGCGTACTGATATGCCTGCCCCTCGAAAGCAAACCGTAGGAACGGTCTGTGTCGAGGGAGAATGGAGACATGAAAGTAGGCGTCCTTCAGGTCGATCGCTGCAACCAATCCTGGTGCCGCACACATTCGAAAACGCGTTTGGCGGTGAGCATCTTGAACGGCAGCCTGTGAAGGGAGCGGTTCAGAACGCGCAGGTCCAGGATTGGCCGTAACCCACCGGCTTTCTTCGGGACAATGAAACACGGGCTGTAGAAGCCGGTCTTCATTTCGGCTGGAGGGACAGTCTCGATCGCACCCTTCGCCAGCAAGGTTGCAACCTCCGCTCTCATGATAGGGGCATTGCCACCGACCATAGTGGAGCGGACTCCCCTGAAGCGGGGAGGAGACCGCGCGAACTGAATCGCGTAGCCGAGCCTGATCGTTCGTGCGACCCAGCGGGACAGGTTGGGAAGCTCTAGCCAAGCTCCCAACGACTGAACCAGCGGGGTCATGCGAACTACAGACTTCCCGTCGGTGGGGCAGCGAGGCGGTATGGCTGACCCAGACGTGGACGGCATAGCGGCCCGGTGTGGGGGTGCAGCCATAGACCGCGTCCTGACAGAGCAGACCAGGGAAGGACGAACGTTCCACGGGGGTCTGCTCTGCCAGGGGTCTGGCGTCAGAGGGGGATGAGAGTGGTACGGTCCGGGGACGGCGCGCACTGTCATCCGGCTCTGGAACAGAGGAGGACGAGGGGTGCACGGCCCGGGGGCGGCGCACCGTGTCGTCCGAGAACTCTGTGCGCTCAGAAACGGGAGAGTCAGTTCTTTCTGAATAAGGATTCTTCCCCAGCCCTCCACCAGGGAAAGGAGTGGCCCTGCTACCAGCTCCTGGAAAGAACTGAGTCCCATCTCTGAGGAGCCCATCTCAAGAGCGCCGCTTAACCCGGCGTATAGCGGGGGGCGGGGCTGGAGAGGGCTGTGGCGTCCCCCTGCGGCCTCCAGAGCCAGCCCGGGTGAACGGGCGGGGTGGGAGCCGCAGGAGGGCGCCTTCGGCGGTGGGCAGACTGAGGGATCAGCTCGGACGGCGGGGCCGTCGGGGCAGATAAGCCTCAGTCTGCTCGTGGGCGGTTGAGAACTGTTGGGCAAAGCCCTCAACCGCACCGCCGAAGAGGCCGACCTGGGATATGGGGGTGTCAAGCAGATGGGTCCGCCCGACATCCTGCACATCGAACAGGTTCAGCCACAGACTGGTATACATCACCTGACCCAGGGAACGCACGGCCACTTTCGTCGCTCGGAGAGCAAGGTCAGTGGCGGCGCGCAGCTCATTGAAGAGCCCTGGGTCAGTCCCACCCTCGTGCATGTCCGTGAGCATCTGGGCCTGGTAGACCAGCAGAATGGCCATGGCATGCAGTGAGGCGGCTGCCTGTCCTGTAGCGCTATAGGAATTCGCCACAAGTGTAGACGAAAAACTACAGGCTTAGGACGGGTGCTTAGGATCGCGCCGAGAGGAAGCACTCTGAGGACACAGTAGCATCGCAACAGAGCGTTCAACCGGGGGACCCCAGTGTACCCATGGGCAGCGGCCCCGTCGAGGGAAGGAAGGGCGAAGGAGATCAACGAGGGATCGCTGGAAGACACGGGGGTCTTCGAGGATTTCGAGATCTCCTAATGCACATCCGGGAAAAAAGGTATTGGAGTGGACGCTGACAGGAGTCAGCGGCCACGCCCAAAAACCAATCGCCCGGGAAAGCATGGCCGTCATCTCAGGATCTGACTCGACAATGCCATATGCACACCCAAAACTGGCAGCACTGTCAAATCTTCACTTCCTGAAACTTCTAGCCCACCCTGTGATGCTGCGATGGACAACAGATCCGATTCTGGAGCGTCAAGGGAAACCCGCGGGGCATCCGAAAATAGACCCGGGGAATCCCCTGAACACTCGCGGGTTGAGTCACTGAAGAGGGGGGCGTGGTCCACGGACAAAGAGTCGGCGGATTTGTTCCACGCACACACCCTCAGGTCACCCTGGCCACCAGCCGAAGTAGCACCTCACGTGGAGAGTGTTAGATCGGGGTGTGGATGAGGGGACTCTCTCTCTAACGAGATCATTGAGTCTCGACCGTAATGACGCGATGATCACGTTCCCGCGGGGAGAACGTGAATCATCCACAAACGCTGCTCTAGCGTGATGAAGCCCAAGCACGCAGAGCAGAGAATGTGCCCATCAAAATCGGAAATGAGTCGACCGCAACCAGAAATGCACGGGCGAGCCGTCTTTAAAAAGACGTGCCGCGTGCGAGCTCTTTTGTGAGAGGAGGAAGAAACTCCGCGATGTTGAAGCGAGCAGGGAGAAACACACTCATTGGCAGATCACTGCACAGATCAGCAGGCAATGTGAACTCGCTGCAGATCGCCGTCACACCAACACCGGAGAGAGTGGCTCGTCTCGTAGAGTGAAGTCAGAAATGGCTGTGGAGCGAAGAGATACTCTTGGCTCCGAAGCGAAAACATGCCTATTTGCTATGAGCGCGCTCCTTAAATACTCACGAGGTGAGGCGGAGTTACGCTATGCAAATTCCGCAGACCCATGGCATTTCTTTGCCATTGGCTCGTTTTGTAGTACTCGTAGTCGATTGGCTTTCTAAGCGAAACCCCCATTCGTCGTCATCCGACGGAACTCGGAGTGACAACGAAAGGGAACTTCTTTTTCCCCACTGATCCTGTCGCAGCATTCTAACTACGTCAGTGTTAAAAAATAAATAAAGATTATTCATATTATTTAAATCCTACTGTAAACATAAATAAAATGCAATCATATATATATATATATGTACAGTATATGTGTGTATAAACATATTAATAATAAATACAAAATACATACTTGAAAAGTAGGTTATATATTTATATTAAATTATATATTAGGCTATATTTATATACAAATTATACAGGACTGTATATATGAATAATACTGTAAATGTGTCTATTCTTAGTTATTAGATTTTTATAATTTAGTTAATTAGTATTATTTACATATTTAAATTTTATTTCTGAATGATTATATTGTATTTCAATGAAAATTTAATTTATTATTGTTAATACATTTAAAAATGAAACGGAAATGCACGACTTTTCAACACTACTTACCATTTTGAAGGCTTCTTATTGGCTCTAAAAAAAACTCCTGTGACGTCATCAGCGAGGTCAATATTTTAATCATTGAATCGGTGATGTCGGCCTTTACCACCTTGAAAGAGAACTCAAGTGAAGTTAAGTTTGGTGAAAGTGACTGTCGCATCTTGATTATCCCCGAATCGATCGCGTGACACCTCCTGTTGTGCAAACAGCCACTTAGAGTCAATTCCGATCTTTCCCCGGCTGCCACGTGAATGTCATGCGAATAGTCCTCGGAAATGAAGATGGGAGGATTCCAGCTCTGTGATTCCGCGGCTGCAAAAGCGTATCCCTGATAGCTGTGCGCTCAGATCTTTCTGTATCGTTTCGCCTGATCAGAGAGGCTCCGCTTCGCCTTCAGAGCTGCAGGAACTTTATTTTAAGAGCTACTTAAGACAGTAAGTGCCACTGCACTGTTCCCACTCTGATGAAAAAGTACATTTAATTAAGTGCTTAAATATTCAATTACCTCTTTCATTACTTCAGAGAGAGGCTCAGTAGCGTCTACAAGTGACTCAGCGTGTCTGTGGTTTAGAGATAGCTTGAAGTCTTCTGTTCTGAAGCTAAACGCGAGCGTTGCTTTCTTCATTCGTTCTGCTTTGTCTTTAGCCGGGCAGATATCCGGGTTTACAGATACTCTTATGAAAGTGATACATGACTCATGAACCAGCTATAAGGGATATCAAACTAAATTATTTCGGAGGAACTCTTTATTTTATTTTATTTGCATTAGCATTTTGTTATTTTTGTGTGGTAGGCCTACGTACTACATTCGCCATGTTGTCATTGTCATCTGTCAGAGCCAGTTGCGTCACTTCACTTTTTGCATCTTTTATGAGTACTGTGAATTCAGACATAGGCCTACTTCTTTTGTGACGTACTGTTTTTCACCTACTATATAGTAGGGAAGTATGCAATTTCGACGCAGCCTTGGTTAACATTTCAGCAGCGTCACAGCAGAAATTGTTACTTGTTACTTCCTTTCACCTTCCCAGACCGTCTTCTGCAACAAAGAAAAACTCAGCCTGTTAAACTCCAAAGATCAAAGGCAGCGGCCAGATGCGCCTGGACTTTATTTGAGCGTTCAAGAGCAAAGACAGTGAAACAGAAAAGGACATGGATCGCTTCAAAACCGACATTAAAAGTAGTTTTCCCTCTTGAAAATTTCACCCCTGCTTGAGCATGTCGAATCTCAAACGGAGAGACCTTTTCAAAGGCTGTTAGCAAAGTTTGTGCTTTTATGCTGAGGTTGTTCTGCGGTTTCATTAGCAGAGAGGACGACGGAAAGAAGCTTGAGAGTCTGTGGATCACAGAGGGGCAAAACTTCAGCCCTGAGCTGCTTTTGCAAATGAGGGAATTTATAAAAAACATGGCTATGTTTTTCTGTGGCTGGTATGATATTCAAAATCCCTTTATCTCTAAATCAGTCTGTGATTGGATGTAAATTACGGTATGTTACTTCATTTTATGATCAAAACTTGTCATCATTTACTCATCCTCATGTTGTTCTGAACCCGTATGACTCTTTCAACCATGAAAACAGTGTTGGTCGGTGAAATTTCCCAACTAAAACTTAAATAAATGTAAAAGCATCATTAAAATGTGCTGTATTTAAAAAAAAAAAAAAAACAGACCAAAATTTAAGCTGGCTCAGCCTTTCACGGATAACCGTTCCCTCTAGTGAGTTGTTAAAGGGGTCATCGGATGCAAAATTCACGTTTATATGGTGTTTGCATATAAATGTGTCTTGTGTGTGGACACAACCACCATACAATGAAAAAAATCCATTCACTTCTTTTTTTTTTTAATCCTCAAAAAGCCTAAACACTCTCAATAATCAAGCGTTTGGATTTTCTGAGCAATATGATGTCATATTGCTCATGCTCCGCCCACGGACTGTCCCGTATTAGCATTTCTCCGCCCTCAGCCATTTGTCTTGTGTTGACACCCTCAACCGGTGAGCAGTTGCTCATTATCATTTAAAGAGACATGCGCTGAAATGGGCGCTGTGAACAGAGCTGTTTTTGAGGAGGTAAAAAGCGTGTTGTTTTACTGAGTCATTTGTTTTTGTCATTTGTTGTTGTTTTATTGAGTCATTTTAACCAAAGAATGTTACAAACTTTACATGAAGAGCCTAAAGAATCATACCAACTTGAGGGAAATTAGCATCCGATGACCCCTTTAACCGCTGAAATCGGATCACTGATTCAGTCAGTTGAACTCGAGATCCAGAAGAGTCCAGTTCAAGTGAATCATTCACACCAGTTTTGTGAAAAGATTCATTGAAAATATCTAACACAAAAGATTTCATTTACAAATCAGATATCGCTGCAAGGAGAACTAGAACAGATGGCAATATTTTCAGTGAATAATACATTACTTAAAACTCAGGAATGAGTCAATCACATAAAAAGGGGGTAAAGTAAGAATAGCAAAACCGAAGAACATTAGTTTTAGCTGTTCATGCGACAGTTAATTTGCAAAAGAGTGTGGTTTAAAGAAATAACTTGTGATATGAAATATAGCAAATTAATATAACTTCCATTTATTTTTAATCAATAGAATGCAAAAGGTTATGAGTTAATTTGATATGGTAATGAATCATTTGCGATTGTAAATGAAAAATAATGAATTTATCCAATCAACCTTACAAAGATCAACATGTGGTTGCTAAAAGCAGCATGTTTGACTTTTATCATAATCACTGACTCCAATAATAGCTCTAAAAGAACAGTGTGGGATTTCCTTTAATCTAAAAACAAGCAGCAGCTTGTGAGATCATAGAATTAAACTGTACCTGTGTGACTAATATTCCCACCCAAACCTCAGTCAGTATTTACAACCTGAGTCATTGTTTCCATCCAAACCATGGTTATGTTCCCATTCAAATCTGGGTCAGTGTTCTTGTTTTGAGTTTGAGTCACGGTTATTCTCTCTATATTGACAGAAACGCAGCTCGTACGTCCATCCGGACTTCTCCCAGGTCACACCAAGGACAGGAAGAGGCGGCCTGACAGACAGGTCAATGTCTGGAAAACAAAACTCCTGTGAAGGCCGTAGAGAATCAGAGACAGAACGCATGATAGTAGAGCAATCCCAGACCCTGACCCGCTCTGCGTCCAGACCCGGAACAGATTGAGCGCTGTTAAAGAGGCTGTAGCCTGCTGTCCGCACAAGTGCCAGAATCCAATTCACACGTTAGACAGCGCCTGCCTGCACACTCATCTGGAGCTGTGGCCTTCACATGATGGGGCCCTTCAGCCAGCGCTCTCTCTCTCTACACTGAGGTGACGTGGGGGAAGTGTGATTAGTACATCATCAGGTGGTTTTTTGTCAATGCCGGGGAATAAAAATATAAAATTAAACTCAAGACATTAATGGAGAGGTATTAAATGTATAATTTTTAGTTAAGAAAAAAGTTTTATAAATAAATAAATATCAAATAACACACACACACAAAAAAACCCATTAATTTGTTTAATTTTTATACCATGAAAGTACTTAAAATAATTATCGTATATTATACGATATATATAATCGCTACATTTCTCGAAAAGAATCGATACATTTCTTCTGTTATTACACTGTAACAAACATATAATTACACTGTAAGAAATGTGTTATTACTCTGTAATAAAAGTATAATTACACTGTAACAAAAATCTCAAAAAGAATTGCTACTTTTCTCAAAAAGAATCGCTACATTTCTCGAAAAGAATCGCTACATTTCCTCGAAAAGAATCGCTACATTTCTTCAAAAGAATCGAGGCATTTCTTCTGTTATTACACTGTAACAAACATATATTTACACGGTAAGAAATGTGTTATTACACTGTAACAAAAGTATAGCTACACTGTTCTAAATGTATAATTACACTGTAAAAAGAATTACTTTGTAACAAATGTATAATTACAATATCGAAAAGAATCGCTACATTTCTTCTGTTATTACACTGTAACAAACATATAATTACACTGTAAGAAATGTGTTATTACTCTGTAACAAAAGTATAATTACACTGTAACAAAAATCTCAAAAAGAATCGCTACATTTCTTCAAATGAATCGATACATTTCTCGAAAAGAATCGATACATTTCTTCAAAAGAATCAATACATTTCTTCTGTTATTACACTGTAACAAACATATAATTACACTGTAAGAAATGTGTTATTACTCTGTAACAAGAGTATAATTACACTGTAACAAAAATCTCAAAAAGAATCGCTACATTTCTTCAAAAGAATCGATAAATTTCTCGAAAAGAATCGCTACATTTCAAAAGAATCTAGGCATTTCTTCTGTTATTACACTGTAACAAACATATATTTACACGGTAAGAAATGTGTTATTACACTGTAACAAAAGTATAGCTACACTGTTCTAAATGTATAATTACACTGTAAAAAGAATTACATGGTAACAAATGTATAATTACAATATCGAAAAGAATCGCTACATTTCTAGAAATGAATCGCTACCTTTCTCAAAAAGAATCACTACATTTCTTCAAATGAATCACTACATTTCTTCAAATGAATCGATACATTTCTCAGAAAGAATCAATACATTTCTTCTGTTATTACACTGTAACAAACATATAATTACACAGTAAGAAATGTATAATTACACTGTAACAAAATGTATAATTACTGTTATAATTAATGTATAAAAACTAATAATTGTATTTAAATTTATTTGATTAAATATAAAACATACATTTAAAAAATGTATATAAAAAGAACATATAAACTATAATTTTATCATTTACTTTTGATTAAAAATGCGATTTTTTCCCATGTATTTATATTATTTAAATTTAAAACATTTGCATGTTGAAAAATACACTCATACACTTGAGATTTTTTTTTATTTTTAAGTTTTATATTTAAATATATGAAATCAAATAAAAAATGTTCTAGACTTTAAATACAAATACAGCTATAGCTTTCGTCACCACTCTTTCTTTTTAGTCCGTTGGTGTGTCACTATAAGAATAGCACACCTTTCCTCAACAAGAAGTAGGTCTACGATTAAATGTATCCATTTAGATATTATTATCCTTTACAGAATCCATGTGCAATCTCATAAAAGACTTCACAGTTCCCAGTCCTCTACACTGGCAGCACATGCAGCTCTCCTAAAACAGGTACAAGACCTTAAAAGCATTAGATTGTAAACATGCCGCTTATATCCGGTGCACATTACTCTTCTGAAATATTACACAGTTGCATCCTAATGCTGCATTTGAACCCTGATCTCCCCCGGAGACGCATTAGCATGAGTGTAGAGCGGTTATAATCTGTGCTCAGATGTTCACCCCATGAGCTCGGCCGTTCCATTGGTCGCACTCGAGCAATCCAGGGTCAACCGAGTCTTTTCACAATGGCTGTTTCCATGTAACGGTCTTAATAATCTCTGGCGTTGCGGACGCGCAGGAGGAGAGGAAACGAGGGAGGAGAGTTGAGCATGAGGTCACATATTGAGGAAAAATAAACAGTGTTTGACATCCGTGGCCCAAGCATTCCTCCTCTGAGATCTGCATAACAAATGAACGGAGTCTGACTGACATCTCCATCTGTCAGATGAGGCCAGCAGGAGAAAGAGAGAGAGCTGCATCCTACACGTCTATAGTCATTTTTGCCCTGAAGGATTCTTGCACCGAAACGTCCTAATATAGTTTTTCTTGACCACTTTTTAAGTCCTTCAAAAGGGAAGTGTGTAATGCCAGACACCATTCCTCACATTCCTTCCATCTGGCATTGCTTGAACGAACAGATGGAGAGCTTTTGAAATCGCACTGTCTTGAGTATGTGCTACATTTGAATTTCAATTTACTGTGATTGTTGAAAAAGAATGTGGTATATAGTATGAATATGGTAGTATTTATAAAATTTGGACGTAGCTACTATCAGCTATGTTGTTACTGTCACGTGACCTACCAGCGTCAGTTGAGAACACACTACTCACACTATTTATACTTAAAAACGTAGTGCATAAGTACGCGGAATGAGACGCACCTGTATTTGCTCATACAGTACAATACTCTGCTGGTTTTTCGCATACTATATAGTAGGGATGTATTAGAATTACCCTCAAACTCCCGCCATTAGTCACTGCTGTTATGACTGGCCTAGTCGGACTGATAAAAAAAACCCCCCAAAAAACAATTATGGTTACATTAATTGTGCAAAAATGTACAATAATAAATAACATAGTTTTAATTAAAATATATTGTTACGTTTATATAATATTATAGTATAAATGAATATGCATAATAATAAGAAACAACAATAATAAATAATTTAAATAAACATGTTATGCTTGATTAAACCATATATTATTAGGTTGGATTCATTTAAATATGCAACAATGTGCAATAAATAATGTGTTTTTTTTTAAAATATCATTCTATTTAGGCTATATAACATATCATAAAATAATATTTATATTATAATACAAATATAATAATATTTTTATATTTGCATTTTTCATACTATGACACAGTATCATTGAATCATTGACTCAACCAATTCGCTCTACTGTGGATTTGTTTGGAACAATTTTTTTGTTCATGGCGAAATAGAGCAAAAACGGTCAATATTGAGTCTAAAATGTATGTCACTTAATGTGAACTACTTGCTTATTGAACTGTTGTATAAAATCAATGTCACATTTGTAATCATGCTAATATTCGGGAAAAAGTCACTTTTTACCCTTGTTACCATCAACATGTTATCCATTATCAATCACTTACACTAAGTGTAATAAAATAGGAATCATTTTTACCTGATCATTTTCTGTGTCTGAAGTCTCAGTGCCTCCCTATATGTAGATATAAATTCTGAGTCAGAAAAGTAAGTCATCATAAGGCAGAAATGACAGCAGTTTTCCCACAGAATGTGACTCAGTTCTCTCAGTGAAGAGTGTTTGTGCCTTGCAGCTGTTTTAGTTGTTTCTGCACATTAAACTGATAAAGGCTATTTTAGCTTCAAGCGGTAAAAATTTTCCTGTCTGCAGTCCTGAAAAATCAATACAAGTCCAAATATTATTGCTTCCACTCCTTCTGATGTATTCAACACCATAAATGCGTGTAACTTCAAAGTCCTTCTTTACAGTATACCTTCGTGTTTTCTCTCGACATCATCACACAGAATGAAAGCGGAGACCTTTCCCCCTCTCCCCTGGTCAGCATGAGCCAGTTTATGTGTGTGTGCAGGGTTTAGTTGAGCTGCGAGCTGGTGAAATCAGCCTCTGATAAGCTCTGATAAGTTCTGGGAGGTCACAGCAGTGATACGTGCGCACGGCTCTATCTATCAATTCAACATAAATCACTCTGGAAAATTCCATCTGTGCGCGTGACCTTCGGGCAACCAGTCTTACAAACAAGTGAAAAGCTTTTACATTTTAAGTGAACAGGTTACTATTTTACAACAAATCGCCGTTCTACAAGGGTAAAGGTTAAATTTTTTATTTTATTTTAGCAGATCCATATAAAATGTGTTCAAATACGAATGTAGCGCATATACAGAGCTCACCACCTTGAGCTTGTTCTCTTACGAGAGTATCTCTCGTACTGCGTAATAGCTTACGCTATGGGGAAAACCTCTTTTCCACGAGATATTGAAGCCAAAAATTATCCTTAATTTTTTATTAATGTAAAACGCTTTGCAGCAGCAAGCAGACATAGGCGAAACAGCTCGCGCGCCTATTGGCTGCTCTTGCGGCAAATGCAGCAGCCTATCGAGAGAGGCGTTGCGTGACATATCCAATGGGGGCATTTCGCGCCCATTTCGTCACGTCCCGCCAGAAAGGGCGTGGTCTCGCCCTATAAATATAGCTCGATAAGGCTGGTACACTGATTTTCATCTCTTCAGCGAAGCACACGCATCGCTGGATCCGGACTGAGAAGCCGCGCCGTCGACGCAAGCCTTCAGCGGGACGAGCTCCTGGAGTCGCTGGCCTCGCCGCCTTCAACTGCCGTACCTGCTGCGCTTTCGGCGTTCTAAGTATCCTTTTTATCCTTACTCTGCTGAGAGTGTTAGCTCGCTTACGTGACGCGACTTACACCTCTCATCACAAAAGAGCTGTGTCTTTTTAAAGATGCCATCCTGTGGCTCGTGCCGCGCCCCACTCAGCGACGGGGACCGTCATGTCATCTGCGTGTCCTGCCTGGGTGAGGATCACGCGGCTATCGCGCTCGCTGACGCCGGATGCCCTCATTGCAAGCTTCTGCCTATGGTGACTCTGAGGACTCGCCTGGCGTCATTCTCCGAACCTTCACCACAGCCCGCCGTGACGCCGCGCCGCAAGAAGCGCCGCAAGAAGCGCCGCGCCCAGCGCGCTCCCGAGCTCTCTCCAGCCCGCCAAAGCTCGCCGGTTCGCCCGCCAGCTTCGCCGGCTTCGGCGGCTTCGCTCGAGTCGCTCACTGACGGACAACGGCCGCCGTCTGCCGCCGCATCCGTCCACAAGTTCGACGAACCCACCGAGGCGTGTTCTCTTCTGGCGCCTGATAGCGAGGATTGGGCGAGCTCCGTGGAGCTCCCCTCTGCTAGCGTTTCCCGCCAAACCACTGGGAAGAGAGCCGGCATTGAGTCTGAGCTGATGCGTCTGCTCTCTCAAGCCGTGGAAAACATCGGCCTCGACTGGGAGGCGCCCGCGCAACCGCGGCTAGCTTTATTTACGTTATAAGAAAGCTACCCCGCCCCCGCCCCCCGTGGGCATGCGTCACCGGCGAAATGACGAAAGAGTTTGTTTTAGTCCCGCCGAGGCCGGACTAATCTCCATTTCTCAAACATTTCTCAGCTTCTCTTAGTTTGAGCGGCTGAAAATGTCAATATTGCAGCAATGAGCCTGTTGTATAACACGCACGTATGCAAACAAACGCCAACACACACAAACTGTGATGACGCTCTCTTATCTGCTCGAGCTATTTTAAGCTTTTGTCGTTTCCCCTGTGGCTCAGCGGCGAAACCCAAAGCCTTCGCACGGGAGACCCGTATTCGATCCCAGGTCTCGCAGCAGATAAAAAATTTAGTCTCGCCGCGGCCAGACTTGCACCGAAATTTTTCGCTCGTTCAGTTCCAAGAAAATGCGACTGTTCCAGTGTATTTTGCAGTAAACAAGCCGGTACAATGGCCCGCTTGCCTGCACAAAAATGCTGTTTCCACGGCGACCCAGGAAAATCATATAAGCAGTGTATTTTCTGGTATTCCGGCCACAGCCGATGGTGTTATGAGTGTAATAAAAATGCCCACAGCCCAGTGTTCATTTCTACACACAAACGCAGCCCGCCACAGTGCAGGGAACGCACAAATGAGATCGACTCATGTCATTGTGCATTAAATGTAGTGAATGTGCCCACAACCCAGTGCCCATAAACGCTACACACTGCATGTGCCACGTTTTCTGTAAAACGAAACCAACACACATACAGTCAGCTAAAACCGACGGTGTTTAAGTCTCGCCGCGGCCAGACTCCACCAAAACTTCTCGCTCGTTCAGTTCCAAGCATTGTGACTGTCCCAGTGTATTTCGCAGTGAGCCAGCCGGTGTCTCAGCCCGCTTGCCTGCGCACAAAAGCCGTTTTTACGGCTACCCAGATAAATCCAATAAAGAGTGCATTTTCTGGTGTTCCGGCCACGGCCGATGGTGTTATGAGTGTTGTAAGAATGCCCACCCCCCAGTGCCCATTCCCACACCCAGACACGGCCCGCCACGGTGCAGGGCTAGCACAAATAAAATCGATTCAGGTCGATTGTGCAGACAATGTAGTGAACGCGCCCATGTCACAATGCCCGCTTACACTGCACGCTGCGTGTCCCTTGGTTTCTGTAAAAACGAAACCAACACACATTCAGTCGGCTCTAGCCGACAGTGTTTTAGTGTAGATGTGCCCGCAGTCCCGCGCCCACAGTCTCTCACAAACACACCGAATCCTACGGGATCCGCCCCGCTCACTCTCTCTGCACAATCTGCCATAGAGAAGCTGAGCGCGGCCAGGCTGCCCGGTGTGATCAGCGCGCCCCCCGCCTCGAACGCTGTAAACACGGTGTTGTGTTCCCAGTATACCAGGGCTCTCGAGCTGCCGTTTCGCCGCGGCCAGAGCCCGGATTTCATTCTACCTCTAGCTATTCACGCAGATGCGGGGTCAAAGCTTCCGGGGGTATCAGAATGGGTGCTGAACACTATAAAGAGAGGCTATTCGCTACAATTCGCTCGACGCCCTCGCCGTTATACGGCGCGTGTCGAAACTACGGTGAAAAAACGAAGTGTCTCATCTACTTCGTGCCGAGATAGCGAAACTACTGAGCAAAGGGGCTATAGAACCTTTATCTCAGGCTCAGAGCGAAGGGGGCCTATACAGCAGATATTTTCTGGTACCGAAAAAAGATGGGGGTCTCAGACCCATTTTAGATCTGCGACAGCTGAACAGAGCGCTTGTGAAGCGCCAGTTCAGAATGCTTACGACCAGGAAAATCCTCGCGCAAGTGCGCCACGGGGACTGGTTTATGTCAATAGATCTGAAAGACGCCTATTTCCAAATACAAATAGCGTCCCATCACAGGCGATTCTTGAGATTCGCCTTCGAGGGCCAGGCATATCAATACACAGTCCTGCCGTTCGGCCTGTCTCTAGCACCTCGTACATTCACGAAGTGCATGGACGCGGCGCTCGCACCCCTGAGACTTCAGGGCATGCGAGTCCTGAACTACTTGGACGATTGGCTGATTCTAGCTCGATCACGATCGGAGCTCATAGAACACAGGGCCGCATTACTCGAGCACCTCGAGAAGCTGGGCCTCACAGTCAATTGGGCGAAAAGCTCACTGTCTCCCAGTCAGAAAATTTCCTTTCTGGGAACAGTGTTAGACTCGCTATCCATGATGGCACGCCTGTCACCGGAGCGCAGACTAAATATTCAGCACGTCGCGAAATTCTTCCGCCACGGCTCGATAGTTCCGCTCAAAAGGTTTCAGAAAATGCTGGGTCTGATGGCCTCAGCAGCCTCTGTACTCCAGTTGGGTCTGTTTCGCATGCGCCCACTGCAGATGTGGCTGAAAGCGCGGGTTCCACCCAGGGCATGGACAGCGGGTCTGTTTCGCCTCAGGGTCGACCTACAGTGCGTTTCAGCTCTGGAACCTTGGAAAATAACCGACTGGTATCAGTCAGGTGTGAGTCTGGGGACCGCTTCGAGTGTGAAGGTGGTGTCTACGGACGCCTCCACCTCGGGGTGGGGAGCGCTGCTCGAGGGCAGACCGCTAGCTGACCTGTGGTCAGAATGGGAAAAGCTCCTTCACATAAACTGCTTGGAAATGATAGCAGTCGACAAAGCGCTACGGCACTTCTGTCCCCAGGTAACTGGCCACCACGTCTTGGTCTGGTTGGACAACATGTCAGTGGTGGCATACATAAATCGCCAGGGAGGCATCAGTTCACGAAACCTTCACAGGCTGACGGAACGCCTCCTGGTCTGGGCTCAGCACAACCTGCTCTCACTAAGAGCAGCGCACGTGCCTGGTCACCTGAATGTGGGACCAGACAGACTGTCCAGGAACAATGTCCCAGCAGGGGAATGGTTGCTGCACCCGCAGACGGTCCAGCTGCTGTGGAAAACGTTCGGCAGAGCAAAGGTGGACCTATTCGCGTCCCACGAAAACGCTCATTGCCCGAAGTTTTTCTTCGAAAAGCAAGGACGCGCTGGCTCATGTTTGGCCCCGCTGTCCCACATACGCTTTTCCTCCTGTCTCGCTCCTGCCTCAAGTGTTGGAACGAATCAGGGAAAACGGATGCCCAGTGCTGCTCGTAGCTCCGCTCTGGACGAACCAGACGTGGTTCCCTGCCCTTATGCAGTTGACCAGCACTGCCCCATGGCCTGTACCATTGAGGAGAGACCTCCTCTCTCAGGCGGAGGGCTCGATCTGGCATCCTCGCCCGGAGCTGTGGTCCCTGCACGCATGGGCCATCAACGGGTACCCGCTAACCTCCCAGAGAGAGTGTTAAACACGATCGCGCAGGCTAGAGCGCCATCTACCAGGCGGCTCTATTCCTCAAAATGGTCGGTGTTCTCTGCGTGGTGTCAAGCCCAGAGCTTTTCACCTGTGGACTGCGGGGTTTCAGAAGTGCTTTCCTTCCTTCGAGAGCTACTGGATAGGGGCAGGACCCCATCCACGCTCAAAGTATACGTGGCGGCTATAGCAACGTTTGCAAAACAGGTGCCTGGCCAGCCGCTGGGGAAGAACGACTTAGTCGTGCGTTTCCTTAGGGGAGCTCGAAGGCTAAACCCTCCCAGGCCCCCTTCAGTCCCGACGTGGGACCTTTCCATGGTCCTGGAGGCCATGAAAGGCGCCCCGTTCGAGCCAATCCAACTGTCGGACATGAAACACCTGTCGTTCAAAACAGTGTTTCTCACGGCTCTCGCTTCAGTGAAGCGCATAGGAGACTTGCAGGCGTTTTCAGTAAGCGCTTCATGTATGGAGTTTGGGCCTAATGACTCGAAAGTCATTCTCAAACCGAAGCACGGGTATGTGCCAAAATCCCTCAATACACCGTTTAGGGCCCAGGTAATTTCCCTGTCTGCCCTTCCGGTTCTCAATGAGGAGAAAGACGTGAGTCTCCTTTGCCCTGTCAGGGCATTAAGAGCTTATGTGTCGCGCTCGTCTGGTTTCAGACAGACTGAGCAGCTTTTCGTTTTGTTTGGCGGGCGTTCCAAGGGACTTGCCGCCTCAAAGCAGAGCCTATCTAGATGGATAGTGGATGCCATTGCGCTCGCTTAAGCTGCAAAGGGCCTGCAGTGCCCCTTGGGTGTCAGAGCGCACTCCACGAGAGGCGTGGCCTCTTCGTGGGCATGGTCTAGCGGGGTTACCCTGCAAGATATCTGTACGGCCGCGGGCTGGGCCTCGCCGTCTAAATTCATAAAGTATTATAACCTGGAGGTACCCGGCTTGCAGGCTAAGCTTTTGACGGTCTAGAATTCAGTGCTATCTGCCCCGCTGTGCGGCCAAGATACTGAGTTTACTTCAGCCCCATGAGTATTGACACATGTATGGCCACCCAGATCAGGCTGAAAGCTTTCACCCTGGCTGCGCGTTTAATTGTCACATGATTAGCCCCTCTGGGTGCTATTTTATTAGGAATGACGCTTCCAGCCTCTCTTCCTCCACTCTATGTGAGTTTATGGTGATTATGCACTATATGGGCCTCTGGGCTTCGGCCCCGGGGACTTTGGTGTTGGATCCCTGTACGCATGTTGCGGCGTGTTGCATTGTGTTCCCCATAGCGTAAGCTATTACGCAGTACGAGAGATACTCTCGTAAGAGAACGTACTCGGTTACTAACGTAACCTCGGTTCTCTCTAGAGAGGGAACGAGTACTGCGTATCTTGCCGTGCATACAACAGCGCTGGTTCGCTTCGGCGATGAAAACCAGTGTACCAGCCTTATCGAGCTATATTTATAGGGCGAGACCACGCCCTTTCTGGCGGGACGTGACGAAATGGGCGCGAAATGCCCCCATTGGATATGTCACGCAACGCCTCTCTCGATAGGCTGCTGCATTTGCCGCAAGAGCAGCCAATAGGCGCCTATGTCTGGTGACGAGAAACAGAGTTTTCTGTGCTGGGCGCGGCAGTTCGAGGTCGCCGTCAGAGCACTCACAGAGGGGGATGGCCCTGCATCGGTTAATTATGAGCTAGTGAGGATTCTGCCGACACGTTTAAGCAACGCGGCATTTCTTCTGTGGGACAGCCTTCCTAAAACTGTTCAGGCTGACTATACAGCTGTAAAGGAAAGACTAAAGGAGGCTTTCGGGCAGAGGCAGTTTATGGATCGCTTCAGAGCCAGTTTATCAGCCCGCCCTCGTGCTCCGCGGGAAAGTTTGGAGGTGTATGCGGCGGAGATGAGGAGGTTAGTGGACGAGGCTTTTCCTGAATATGGCGACAAGGCCCAAAGAGAGGAGAAGTTTCGTCGTTTCTTGGCCGGTTTGGATCCTGTGCTCAGAGCTAAATGCCATGAACAGGGAGCAACAGATTTGGAGGAGGCCGTGATAATTGCAGGTCGGTGCGAAAATGCCAGAGACTCAATAAAGACTGATTACATGCCTATTAATGCTGCCTATGGTAATAATGATGGTGGTGCAGTGGCTGCTGTTCACTCTGTGACTGATAATGGAGGACTATACAGAGCAGTGGATAGATTGACAGAAGAAATGAGAGATATGAGAATGGAACTGAGGCGCTTGGGTGATGAAAACCTAAGACTGAAATCCAGTGTGAGTCCAAGAGCAATGGATGAGTGGAATGGAGGCCGCTCTCAGTCGAGTGGAATGTGCCAGTGTGTCTGCGGGGGGCCGTGGATGCCAGTCGCGTGTCTTTGACAGTCCACGGAGGGGCCGTTCACCTGAGAGGAAATCGTTCCAACATTATGATGAGCGTACATCAGGTATGGATGTTCGTGGTTATAAAGACTCATACTCTGCTCAGTCCCCTGCGAGACGCAGCCCTAGCCCCGGTCTTCGCAGATGGAACAGCTATGAGGATGACTCGAGAAAGCGGGGAGTGCGTTTCATGTCTCCTGGCGGAGTGGAGCGCCGCAATGGGCCGGGAAACGGACTTTAGCTGATGTTGCGGCCCAAACACCAGCTATGCTGCCTGTGGGCCCTGTAATGGACAATGTTGATGATGGTGACTCAATTTCAAGAGACATCAATGTGATTGTGGATGCTGGCCAGGAGCTGGTGTCGTATGTGAGAGGTGTAATCGAAGGTGTGGAGGTTCAGATGTTAGTGGACTCTGGTTCCAGTGTATCTCTCATGAGTAGCGATTTTCGTATGTCAATTCCAACACTTCGTAATCGGCCATTGAAAAAGGACTATGTGTCAGCCCGTGCTGTGAATGGACAAATGCTAGATACACTCGGCACCATCACAATAACATTTCAGCTGGGAACTGAGTCGTGGCAGCATGTATTTCATGTGCTAAGAGAAACCACACAGACTGTGTTGCTGGGCTGGGACTTTTTGATGAGGAACCATGCTTTACTGGATCTCGGCCGTGCTAAGCTACAACTGTGGGACATCTCAGTTCCTCTCCTTACCAGCAAAGATTTTGTTCCATTGTGCTGCAACGTGTCGCTGGCCACCGCTATGAACTTACCACCACTCAGTGAGTCAGTTGTGGCAGTTAAAGTGTGTACACCCAACGCAGCCCATTTGCAGTGTGACTTTGTTGGCTATCTGGAACCGAATGTGGCAGATTCTTCCGGTCTAGTGGTTGCTCACACAGTCGCCACGGTTCACAATGGACTGACAAATGCTCGGGTTTTGAATCCTACTGGACAGGACATTTAATTGAAACCAGGTATGCACCTGGGTGAGTTTTACACAATTGATGACTCCGATGTCCAGCTGTTTCATGCTCCGGTTGACGTAGCTGCAGCGACCTTTTCCAGGGTTGCGCCTCCTGTGTCATTGGATGAGTCACCTATTTCTGAATCTGAGAGAGCTGCGCTTTCAGCATTACTGTTGGAATACAATGAAATCTTCAGCCTCTCCAAACGGAATTCCAGTAGATGTATGCTAGTAAAACATCACATCAGAACTGGTGAGCAGACTCCTATCAAACAGCGTGCATATCGTGCATCCCATGAAAAACGTGCTGAGATAGAGAAACAAGTGGCTGGCCTGTTAGAAGATGGTGTCATTGAGGAGAGCTGTAGTCCCTGGGCGTCACCAGTTGTTTTGGTGAAAAAGAAGTGTGGCACATGGCGTTTTTGTGTAGACTACAGGCGATTAAACAGTGCGACTATTAAAGACTCTCATCCTCTACCCCATGTGGATGACACACTGGACGCGTTATCGGGCGCAGTGTGGTTCAGCACGCTAGATTTCTCTAACGGTTACTGGCAGGTGGAAGTTGCTGAAGAGGACAGAGAAAAGACGGCCTTTACAACAGGACAGGGCCTCTATCAGTGGCGGTCCATGCCGATGGGCCTATCCAACGCCCCCACCACATTTCAGCGCTTAATGGAGCTGGTCCTCAGAGGGATCCCGTGGCACATCTGCATGGTATATCTCGATGACATTTTAATTTATAACAAAACTTTTGAGGAACACCTGTCTAGCCTGAAAGAGGTGTTTTCAAGAATCCAATCTGCTGGTTTGAAACTTAATTCAGGCAAATGTCACCTTGCCAGAGATCACGTGGTCTTTCTTGGCCATGTCGTTTCTCAAAAAGGTCTTCAACCTGATCCAAAGAACACTGAGAAAGTCTTGAACTGGCCAATTCCTCGTTCTCCTTCTGAGGTGAGAGCCTTTGTGGGACTGTGTTCCTATTACAGACGATTCGTCAAGGATTTTTCTAAACTCGCTGCTCCACTAAACCATCTTGTCGGGAAAAATGTGCTCTTTGTGTGGAATGCTGAGTGCGACAAATCATTTAACCTTTTAAAAAGTGTGTTGTCATCTGATCCTGTAGTGGTATTGCCTGACTTCAGTGTGCCTTTTAAAATCTACACTGATGCATCCAACCTGGCTGTAGGTGCAGTTCTTGCCCAGGACAGAGATGGACTCGAACGTGTGGTTGCATACGCCAGCCGGGCATTGAATTCCACACAAAGACGTTGGTCGACCTTTGATCGTGAGTTGTGGGCTATTGTGTGGGCTGTAAGGGAATTCAAGCATTACATTGGACTTGCCTCATTTACCATTATCACAGACCATCGACCACTCTTGGCGCTTCGGCGTATGTCCATTGATGATGATCCAACAGGAAGAAGAGGGAGGTGGATTCTGGAGCTTGATCCATTGCATTGGGTCATTGTACACAAAGATGGAAAAAAACATAAGAATGCTGACGCGCTTTCTCGCCGCCCTGGCACACCTGGCCCTGACGAAGCTGAGGCCAGTGTTAAGGAGGTACTGGAAGTGAATGTGGTGAGTTCTAGTCAAACAGATAACATTCTATGTTCCTCTGAAGTCATTGATTCGGCAGAAGATGTGACCAATATCAACTCAAATGAGAATTCAGACTGCATGTCTTCCATGAATGTTTTGTCACACAGCTTATCGGACATTAGGGCTATGCAGCATGCTGACCCTGATATTAAGACTGTGTTAAGCTGGGTGATGCAATCCCAAAGACCATCCAGGAGAAATCTAAAAGAAGCTTCTCAGTGTTTACGGAAGCTTTGGACTGAATTTAACCGTCTTTCTATTATTGATGGACTGTTATGCCGGTCAGTTTTGTGTCCCCTCACAAGTGGCTCTGTAGTCCAAATGGTTGTACCCTCTACTCTAATTTCGGATGTTCTTTTACAGCTGCATGGGGCCCCAGCTTCTGCCCATTTCTCTTCGGAGCGTGTGTGGGAATGGGCGAGACAATTTTGTTACTGGCCTTCTATGTACAGAGACATCAAAGCATGGTGTGAGCAGTGCAAGGCATGTCAGACACGGCGCGGTCCAGTTCCAGCCCACTGTGCACCTATGGGTGGTTCCCATTCAGTACGGCCATTTGAAAGAGTGGCTATGGACATCTTAGAGCTGCCTGTGACTTCGAAAGGAAACCGGTATGTCCTGGTTGTCGAGGACTACTTCACTAAATTTGTCAACCTGTATGCTTTGCTTAATCAGTCAGCACAGACAGTAGCACATTGTCTGTTTGAGGACTATGTTCTGATTCATGGCGTTCCAGAGACTTTGCATTCGGACCAGGGTCGTCAGTTTGAGGCAGAGGTGGTTCAGAATCTCTGTCATCTGCTGAGCATTAAAAAGACACGCACCACTCCCTACCATCCGCAGTCGGACGGTATGGTTGAACGATTTAATCGGACTCTGATTGATCAGCTGGCTAAGACTCTTTTGACCTATGGAGGTGAATGGGACGATTATGTGAAGCATGTGGCTTTTGCGTACAACACAACAACTCACTCCAGCACTCGTTTCACACCTTACTTCTTGACTCACGGCCGGGAAGCACGGGTCCCTGCTGATGTACTGTTACCCACCCGTGCTCTTGACTCTCAGATGTCAGCATCACATGCTGAGTTTGTTTCCAAATTGCTGACAAAACTGAACTCTGCCTTTAGCAGTGCACGGATGCACGGTGAGGCAGCTCACGACCGCCAAAAACTGTACCATGATGTTGGATTGCGTTACCAGCCCTATGATGTAGGTGCCATGGTGTGGCTCCACAACCCAGTGGAGAGCCGCATCAAACTGGCACCCCATTGGAAGGGACCGTATAAAATAGTGCAGGTCATGGATTCATGTGGGGAACAGGGACTGACTTACCGTATTGTAGATCCTTTTGACTCTGGTGAGAGGGTGCAGGTCGTGCATTACAATAGGATGCGGCCTTACACATTGCCCGTTTCTCTTGTGTCACAGAATCAGACGTTGTCCAATGTTCCGGACTCACAGCCTGAGTCTCTTCCCCTGGAGTCAAGAGTTTCTGGTGGAGAGGAGTGTGTTTCTCCCCAGAAAGATCTGAGTGCTTTGTCTGACTCGCCATGTTCAGTTAAGGGGTCCGAGCAAAACAGGACTGGGAGAGTTCATAGACTTCCGGGCCATTTGAAAGATTTTGTTTTGTATTGAAGTAACTGTGTACCTCTGTTTAGGAGGTGTGCATGTTTGAATTTGTTCTATTGTAGAACCTGTTGTAACTGTTAAAAAAAAAAAAAAAAACAGTTATGTTCTATTAATAGGCTTGTTGCAGTAACGATAATGTGCTAGGTACTCTATTTTGTTTTATTGTACAAGGCTGTTTATTGTTTATGACAGTTAATGTTGTTATTCTGAAACATAAACGGGGACGTTTATTTTGTGAGGGGGGGACGTATGTAACAGACTTTGTTAGACTTTGTTATGACGCACTAATTCTGGATAGACTGACACTCGTTGTATGTGTGTATGCAATGTATTCTTCCCCTAGGGGCTTGCTGTATATAGGCATGGGCATGTGCACTTGGTACTGGGGTGTCTGGGTTTTTTTCGAAGTGAGTGATCTGATGTAAAATAAAGAGAAGAAAAGTTACAACTGCTACCGTTTTATTGTTTTCTTATTTCTGAAGTGTTAGGCGAACGCTGTATGAAAGCTCGGTCACACTACTGTAAAATATTAAATGTAAATCAGGCTAGGTTTACACGACAACGATGTACTAAAAACGGAAACGTTTTTACTTTGCGTTTTTTCTTGTACTGACAACAACGTTGTCAAAAAGATCACACGGATCCGTAAAAAATGACTAAAAACGCTGTATTCTGCTGCCAGACCAGTAGTTGGCGATGTCACTATGTAAAGAAACAACGTGCCTATAGTCTGAACACTTGATATGCATGCGCATGACGTCACCGTGTCACAAATTCCAGTTTTTGTCGTTTACACAGAGACGATCACGTTATTCTTTTCAAAAATGTGCACTTTGAATCACGTTTTCAAATGTGTTCATGCCTCCAAAGTGCCATTGTTGTGTAAATGAATCTCCAAAACGCATTTTAATTGAAAGAACTGTTTTTGGTTCACAAAAGAGTAAAATGCTATAAAACCTAGAATGGAAATCCATTTAAAATGACACTACAGACGCTTTTTGATTGAATTCAATGGTAAAATAAAGAATCAATGACTCCACTGCATTTCGCTCATGATCTTCATGTATCGCTGCATCTGCCTGTGAAAGTTTTATGTAAATGTATGAATCAGGCTGATGTTGCTGCGGATGCCAGGACTGATTACAGACAGACGTGTCTCAAAGAGGGTTTAAAGTGCAAGAGCGCACCTTGATATCCACCGCAACCCCTGGCTATATCAGCTCCAATGTTCCTCAAAAGCTTATTGGTTCTTTCGGCTGAAGAGTTTGTTATTTCTATGCGGTTGGTGTCATATTCGGTTGATTAAAAGCGAAAAAGCCTGAGCCGATTCCTCTTATCTCCATTGCGTTGCCTTAATAAAAGCAGAAAACTCTGGCTGAGCTCTCCAGCACTGAGAAAGTTCCCAGGATGCCATGCGCTGTGATGTCAGCGGTTCAGTTTGTAGTTCAAAAACACCCTAGAGAAATTGAGATGTGGGTTTTTAGAAAAGTGTATCATGTAAAAGTAACGCAAAACATTGGAGTCTCTTCGAGTAATGTCAACCACAGACCCTATTTGACCGAAAACCATTACTCCAAAGACATTAGAAATTCCAATGGGAATCCATGGTTTAAAAGAAAATCTTCCAGGTTTTAGGATAACTACAAGCTCTACTGCGTCCAGTTGAAGCTCTAGTATCGACTCTGCGGCACATTTCCAGGAGCATCTGATGAGATTCTAGTTCTTCAAAGGCTTTAACGATCTCTGGACAGTAATACATGTAAATAGGACAGTCAGTGTCTGTTGTTCTGATATTCTCTGAGTTCCGACCCTGGATCTGCTGTACGTTTCACTCAGACACACTGATCATGTGTTGCATACATAAAACTTTTCTCTACGAGATAGCATGAATTGTTTATTTTGAGAAATTGATCTCGCTTGAGAGCGCAGACAGGCATGAAGATTATATAAGATTAGACTGAAATGAACTATCTGCTTTGTAGAAATGCTTGTCTGAAGATCCGCACACTGACAGACTTTCTCACGGCCCAAGTGCTTGAGATCATTCTGAGAAACTAGGAACCTGTGCGTGTGTGTGTGTGTGTTGTGAGGTTATTAGTGCATCTTACAGTCTTTTTCCTTTTATTTTATTCATTTCTGATAGATGAATCTCCAGGTGACCATCTCAAAAAAAGAGCTGTCAATGTAGCAATGTTATTTAATAACCAGTTCACACCAAGAACGATAACTATAACGACAACAATAAAGATATAGTTCAAAAATTAAGTCCACGTCACAACTATAACAATAACGACAATATCGTCGAAATCACTGTCAGAATGATTTTTTCCTGCTGATAAACCATAAAAACATTGACAGCCAATCAGAATCCGCCAGACTTTAAGGAGTGCGAGCATTTAAAGCGACAAAACTGCAGTTTGCTTAGAATAAACAAAGCAATATCATCTGCTGGTGTTAACGCTAATATAGTTATCGTTCTTGGTGTGAATGGACCTTTACAGTGAGAAGGGAATTTACTATTAACCACTAAACGCGTTTTCACTGTAGCATTTTTACTGTTAAAATTGTGACTGTGAACAATACAGAGAAAAATGCCAATTATCTCACTTAAAAGAAAATACCACAGCCATTTTATGAGATTAGAGGCGAAGCACATGGTGAGTCCTATGAAAGTGTTTGACTACAATCTGTTTACAAATAATTATACATCTATCGCTCTACCATACAAAAATAAAATTATGACTATTTATGATTATTTGACTTTTTAAAAAAATGAACGACTAGAAAAGAAACAGCTAAAAGTGTCCGATCCGTGAAAGTGAGCCGTGCCTGCCGGCCCCAGGAGGTAGTTAGTGTTGACAGGCAGGATGGATGGTGTGGCCAATTACACCCATCAGCTCTCCATGCAACATTTAAGAAATACTTAATCAGACGTCAGGGGGCTCGTTTCTCTACGGCCCGGAGAACAGCTGGACGTCCTTACTGCTGTTTAAGGGTGCCAGGAAGAAAGACCACCCAATCCAGTTAACCGGTCGAAACACAACCGCACGACCCTGATTCCACCAGATGATCCTCAACTACACCATTCTGATGCAAAGCTGATTCTGCTGTGCTCAGATCGACTCAATACAGCGCAACAGTGCCCACCCCACTCTTTCCTTGTTAAAGGTAAAGGGCAGTTTGTTTTTTAAACACTTTTTGTTATACTGGTTGAAACTCTCTTAACATCCTGATAGCAATCAATAATAGAAGTGGTCTAAATGTTAAAACATGTACATATATCATTTGTGGAAGTCAAACAATGTTCGTCCAATCATTTCATTCGGTCCGAATGCATTGATAGGATGTCGTACCTGCCTGTCAAAATATGTTTTTCCATACCTCCGCGCACCTGCTCGCGCAGACGTCACACGTCAATAGCATGTTCAGTAAGGCTATGCAGAGTTGTAGACAGATGTCAGTCACCGAGCACCACAAACAAACAGCAGCCGTTTTTTTTTTTTTTTACAGTTTCTCCTGAACCAAAACAATGAGCTGCTGCGTTCACGCCATGTCGTAACCGTAATTACGAGATTGCAAACCGTGACTTTCTATCCGGAGTGGTTTACATCCTCAGACTAGGATTTTGTTCATTATTACAATAATTGAATGTACTTTGAGACATGAGGTAGTTTATCGCCGTCTCTCTCTGTGCGTTCATGTGTTTTGAAGGAGGTGTGGGTTTGGAGACGCTCTGAAGGTTGGGTGGGATCTTATGCTTTCGACGCTAGCTCGCTATTGCTAGCCTGTTCGCAAAATGTAAAATAGTTACGACGAGTGACTGTGAGATTGTATTGGATTATAGATATGAGAGAGACTTGGTTATGTCTTTGGGTGGAGCTAAAGAGCTATTTTGGCTTGCTTGTTTCGATTTTCTGCACAGCATCATGGGTAATGTAGTTTCTCACCACAAATCCAGCTGTTAAACTTGATTATTTTGAAAACTAAGTTGAAATAACGTGGGCTGACGGCTTCGAGAGAAGCAAATACCATTGATTAACAACCTCGTAGCTCACAGTAGGTCTGTCTTTAAAGGTTCATAAGTTATCATTAAAAATCAGTTTCCCTATGGAGAAAATGAATGGAGTTTTAACTTCCGGAACCTGCCTGTTGCACTTTATAGTGTTGATCTATCAGTCTGAAGAGGAAAGCAGGTAAAAGCAACCAAGGCAATCTAATGTAATAAACGTTGCATCTGCTTCACACAGCAAGCACAATAAATCATGTCCGGTTATTATTTACAGTGTTTTCTCCGACACTAATGAGGTGTATGCAGGAGCGGATTCAGCAGTGATTACAAAACCGCATCAGACCGTGTAACAATAAACCAGACTGAGTCAGCCACATCAGATTTGTACCACTGAGCATGAATTCAAAAGGATTTCACTCATTCAGTTTCTTTCATTCTCCACACAAACTCTTCATTTTCTTCTCGCTGTGTTCAATAAGAACCAGATCGAAGCCATCAATCAGGGAAATTAAATACTACATGAAAATAAACACGCCTGATATCACACTGCTGATTATGTCATGGGCTGATTCTGCTCACCGTTCACACTGTGACAAACTCGAGCGCCGGAGGGTTCGGCCTCTGATTGTACAGTCAATCATTTCCATGACATTTCCCCATTGAATGGAAGCCAATTAGCGATGAGAGCTCATTATCTCTGCAGAATGAGCCGAATGTCATCTTTTAATATCTGTAAATAAACTCCAGGTTGGTAGATGGTCTGGCTGGTTGTTGATCATCACGTCGGTTACTATGTTATCTGTAGCTGTAGCTGCTGTATTCTCTTATGTAATGAACATAACCCGTCCTGAAGATGTAGTCAGATGATCCTAATATAAGCAGATAATATTATCCCAACACAGTCAGAAGAAAATACAGACCTAATAGAATCAGTGGTCATAATAAATGTTAATAATAATAAATTATTAATAAAGAAATAATATACATATAAACAACACTACAAAAGTTTGGGAACGGTAAGATTTTTGTTGAATGTTTTTGAACAATGTCTCTTATGCTCACCACGGCTGCATTTATTTGATAAAAAATACAGTAAAAACAGTAAAATTGTGAAATATTATTACGATTTAAATCAAGTGTTTTCTAGTTGAATATTTTATAAAATTTAATTTCTTTCTGTGATGAAAATCTGATTTTTTTTGGAAAATCTTCAGTCTTCAGTGTCACATGATCCTTCAGAAATCATTGCTGCTCAAGAAACATTTCTGATTATTATCAATATTGGAAACAGTATACTGATTAATATTTTTGTGGAAACCATGTTCCTTTTTTCCCCACAAATATTTGATTAATTGAAAGTTCAGAAGAACAGAATTTATTTGAAGTGTCTTTGTCATTTTATTGTTGATAAATTGAATGCATCCTTGATAAACAAAAGTATTTTATAAAAGTATTTATAAAAAAGGCAGTATATTATTATAATATAATTACTATTATTTAAGTCATGATCATCTGAATGCACTCGGCCAATGCCCAAAAAAACCTTTTCTACTAAATAAAACAAATGCTTTATTTTGAAGCAGACAATACAATTATCCTAGACAGTCAAGACAGAGTGTGACATTTAACACATGTTAATTTATTCTCCATTACCGAAATTCAGACATGAAATATGCAGAATATGCAATCGGTGACAACTTCTTCCAATTAAAGCCAACTAAAAAAAGTTTCATTTTAATAATGAATTCACAGTCTGATGCGTGTCAGCAACATGAGAACCAGAAAGAGTGAGGCTAACAGAATAATGTTCTGATAATGTATCCAACAACTTTAATTAGTGTTATTTTCACTGAATATGATGAGTTTTAAAACACTCAAGAACGTTTCTCAAATGCTTTGTTTCTACAAACCTGGATTTTTTTTTTCTGAAAGAAGGGATACACCTAGGATGGCTTGAGGGTGAGTAAATCATGGGCTAATTTTCATCTTAAAAATTAAGATATCTAATATACAGGGGGTAGCCTATATAGTTGAAGCTGCTTCCTCGAGCCTCTGCGCATGCGGACAGCAAGCCAAATACGCTTAAAGGGTTAGTTCACCCAAAAATGAAAATTAAGTCATTAATTACTCACCCCCATGCTGTACCAAACCTGTAAGGCCTTCGTTCGTCTTCGGAACACAAATGAAGATATTTTTGATTAAATGTGACAGCTTGATCACTCCTCCATAGGCTGCCTAAGGATTGAAACCTGACGGCCCAGAAAGTCAATGAAGAAAATGTTTAAATATTCCATGTCGCAACAGTGGCTCAACTATAAGTTTATCAAGCGACGAGAATACTTTTTGTGCGGAAAAACAAACAAAAATAACGACTTTATTCGACTATTCCTTTTCTTCCTTGTAGGCCTGAAACGAGACTTCGAGAGATTTCCACGACGCATGCGCGAGAATTGCGATCTCCTTCAACTACTTCAGTTAAGTTCTCGCGCGTCGTGGAAATCTCTTGAAGTCTCGTTTCAGGCCTACAAGGAAGAAAAGGAATAGTCGAATAAAGTCGTTATTTTTGTTTGTTTTTTCGCACAAAAAGTATTCTCGTCGCTTGATAAACTTATAGTTGAGCCACTGTTGCGACATGGAATATTTAAACATTTTCTTCATTGACTTTCTGGGCCGTCAGGATTCATTCCCTTAGGGAGGAGGAGTGATCCAGCTGTCACATTTAATCAAAAATATCTTCATTTGTGTTCTGAAGACGAACGAAGGTCTTACGGGGTTGGTACAGCATGGGGGTGAGTAATTAATGACTTAATTTTCATTTTTGGGTGAACTAACCCTTTAACCTCATTAGCTTAAAGATTATATGGGCAAAGAAAGAACATCGTGAAACTTCAAAAATGATCATTTTAGGTGAACTATCCCTTTAACACATGACAGAGTTTTACTTGACACCGAATGTCTGACATCCAGTAATGGCCATTTTACGGACACAGAACCTGTCAGATCTTTTCGTTTTCTGGCATGTTTAGATCTTGTTTTCATCTGAAATGTCTTTCCATGAACACATCACAGATGAGTAAATTTCTTCCTCGCTAATCTTGCTGTCAGAGCCGTGCGGGAGACCGTGTGCAGCTTCTGACGGGTACCAGAGGGACAGACAGGCTGTGTCTTTGATGGACGTCTCGTGTTATTGGCGTCTGAGCTCTTTGAAGCCGTTTGATTTGGTCTCGTGAGGGATATGAGCTCGTCTGACTGCAGTTATCTGCACCTCCGGGGAACGGAAACGAGTGCTTTACCTCCTCCCATGATTCCCTGCTAACCCTGCTGTGCAGCACACGTGTAAATGCTTACACCGGTAAATATTTCAAAGCCGCGTTAGAAACGCATAAAGAGGCAAATAATTGTTGACATAAAGCGCTATATAAATATATTTGACTTGACTTGACTTGACATAAGCTTTGACGTGTATCTTTTAGATGAGAATACCTTTATTCCACCTTTCATTTTCTGTCACTGACAGACATTCCCGACAGACATCTTAAAGGGATAGTTCACCCAAAAATGAAAATTCTGTCAGTACTCACCCTCATGTTGTTCCAACCCCGTAAGAGTTTCGTTCATCTTCGGAACACAAATTAAGATATTTTTGATTAAATCTGAGAGTTGGATCACTCCTCCATATAGGCTTCTAAGGGATTGAAACTTGCCGGCCCAGAAAAGTTATTAAAAACATTGTTAAAATAGTTCAAGTGACTACCGTGGCTCAACCTTAAAGGGTTAGTTCACCCAAAAATGAAAATTAAGTCATTAATTACTCACCCCCATGCTGTACCAACCCCGTAAGACCTTCGTCCGTCTTTGGAACACAAATGAAGATATTTATGATTAAAGGGGTCATGACATGAGAAACCAAATTTGCCTTGATCTTTTGGTATTTAAGAGGTCTGTGTACCATTAAAACCTCCTGCAAGTTTCATAGCTTAAGACGTCCTCCCCATTATAAACGAAGCATTTATTTAATCAAGCTCAAAATACAGCTCGTTCTAGATCCTTTGTTCTTAGTGACGTCACGGTACGAAGTGACGTACCAGTCGTTTGCATATGACCGCCTCCAGCGCAAGACAACTACCCTCATTTCGCATCGTCGCATGCGCTGTCGTGCAGCGAGTGACTGGATGCCACGCAGATGTGCTGTTCCTGCTGTGGACAAGCAACATGTTTGAATACGCTGCCGAACGATCCAGACGTCAGGGAAAGCAGTTGGACGCAGTTTATTTGCAGCATATGCAGCCCGCCAAACCCTTATTTGTTCGGTGAGTGATGTAGATGAGTGTGACAGGGCGCATGTTACTGAAAGAACGACGAGAGAGAGAGAGAGAGAGAGAGAGAGAGAGAGAGAGAGAGAGAGAGCCCCGGCCGCCAGCGCGCCTTCAAACTGTCCTGCTCTCCCCCTCTCTCTCTCTCTCTCCCTCTCTCTGTCTCTGACTCTCTCTCTCTCCCTCGCGCATATGAATCAAAATCAATTGAGAATTGACACGATGGTAAAAGATCGAAGACCGAAGTTCCACGTGGCGGAGCATTGTGTAGCCTACATGTGATACAAAATGATTAACGTTAATAATTTATGCATAAGCAGCACTGACGTTAGCCAATCAAAACAGTGGGCGTTAACACTGAACTCTTAAAGGGGAAACACCTCCAAAACAGACTGTTTGAATCAGAGGGTGAGAAACAGGGTGGAAAAAGGTCATAAATCACTACATTTTTAAAAAAAATTGTACAAAAAACTATAGTAATACTATAATTGCACCTAAGGGAACATAATAAAAAAACAAAAAACAATGTCATGACCCCTTTAAATCTGAGAGGTTTATGACTGCTACATAGGCTCCCTAAGGGAATGAAACTTGACGGCCCAGAGAGTCATTAAAGAAAATGTTTAAATATTCCACGTCGCAACAGTGACTCAACTATAAGTTTATCAAACGACGAGAATACTTTTTGTGCGAAAAAACAAACAAAAATAACGACTTTATTCGACTATTCCTTTTCTTCCTTGTAGGCCTGAAACGAGACTTCAAGAGATTTCCACGACGCATGCGCGAGAATTGCGATCTCCTTCAACTACTTCAGTTAAGTTCTCGTGTGCGCGTCTTGGAAATCTCTTGAAGTCTCGTTTCAGGCCTACAAGCAGTGCTTTAAGTGGGCCGGTACGCGCCGGTACTCAGTACCGCCACTTCCAAATATAGCTCTTGAGCGTACCGCCACCTCTCCGTGCGCCCAGAACGTGCTTTTAGCGTACCGGTACGCTCATTTGCACATCTGTTTTAATCCTTTGGCTGCGCTGCCGCTTTTCAGAGCGCCCTTCACAATGCACGCTAACTAATTCGTCCCACCGAGAGCAGAGACTACATTACCCATACACCCTTGAGTTTTACAAGTGAAAAGCGCATGCGTCGCTTTTGCCGCGGCGCTGTCAGTGTCAACACAACGGTGGGTGTGTGAAACGTGCAACCATAAATGCAAATAAAATACAAATACATTGAACATTTAATATGCTCTCCTGGCTTCAGACTCTGAGTAATAAAAGAACTAGGTCAGAATGAGCAGAACAGAGACATGTTTATGTTCTACTGTTCTATGGTTATTATGTTATTATGTTTTATAATTTATTTTATATACAATTTGTTAAATACATTTCAATACCCTTTTGCACATTTTATTTATGTTCAGTAGCTCTTTCTAGCTTAAGCACATCCACAAACTAATAAAAGGATTTATTATTTTTTATAAGGTCGTCTGTTGACTGCTGTATGTAAAACCCGTATGTAAAACCCCAGAGTCAGAACCCCCCCCCCCCCCCCCCCAAAAAAAACATAATAATAGAGTACCGGCACCTCTTTTGGGCCACTTAAAGCACTGCCTACAAGGAAGAAAAGGAATAGTCGAATAAAGTCATTATTTTTGTTTGTTTTTTCGCACAAAAAGTATTCTCGTCGCTTGATAAACTTATAGTTGAGCCACTGTTGCGACATGGAATATTTAAACATTTTCTTTAATGACTCTCTGGGCCGTCAAGTTTCATTCCCTTAGGGAGCCTATGTAGCAGTCATAAACCTCTCAGATTTAATCATAAATATCTTCATTTGTGTTCCGAAGACGAACGAAGGTCTTACGGGGTTGGTACAGCATGGGGGTGAGTAATTAATGACTTAATTTTCATTTTTGGGTGAACTAACCCTTTAAGTTTATCAAGCGACGAGAATACTTTTTGTGCGCAAAAATAACGACTTTATTCAACTATTAATTTTCTTCTGTGTGGGTCTCGAGTGAGTTCACGCAGCGCTTCTGTGTTGTACATCAGAATGTAGTTTAAAAAATCGAATTGTTTACATTATACATTTTTAAAATTAACAAGGGTTTTTAAAAAAAAAACTAAATTCAATTCATTGGACAATTTTTTAAAAATTAAATTAAAAAATGAATTTCATAAACATTTCATAATGTATATTTCAGTTCAGTTCAGCCTCAAGTGATTTATTGATATCTCATATGTGAATTATGCCATGAATGCACTTAGTGCTTACATTTTTTATTACTTGAGTGAAAAGTTCTCAAAATATTTGGAGAGAAAAGGGGATCAGGACACGCCTGGAGTGTTACACAACCCGTTTCCTGAGTGTTAATGTATTCAGAGAAAAAGCCAGGACCAGGAGTGTCCAGATTTTGGGCCCTGAAGCACATCAGTGACCTCATGACATCACTGCCGCTCCGGCCTGGACAGGACAACTGCTCCAAATCAAATCACACTGCAAAATAATGACTAACAGCGGAAACCAACCCTAGCACTTCTGGAGGAGCCCAAATGGAATTTTGTGTCTCATCTCATTATCTGGTATCGCCGTTAACTTTATGATTTTCAATTTCTCCTTTTCATGCTTGATTTCCCCCAATTCTGCCGTGTGTTTCCCCCTGATAAGAGCCGCATACTCTAATTGACGCTAGAGATAAAGTCCTGAAGAACAGCAACTAAACTGTCAGTTTATTCCCCAAATGTCCCGCTGCTGTATGAGGTTTAAGTTCTCAAAGCATTTCTGCTGTAACACGAGAGACGCAATTCATCCAGAGGCGTTTCAGGGATTTTAAGGGCACTTGTAGCAGTTAAAGCTTATTTACTTCTATGCGCTATTTTGTTTCTCTCAAAAACAGAAAGATTTACATATTACCCCCCGAAGTCCACCTGTAATGTTAGTCAAAGTTTCTTGCAAAAAGCATAATCAAGATTTGCATGATCATTTTTCACCCTCTCTCTGACCCTTAAAGGCTCTGGGAGATGTACTAAGAATAACTTGATAGTGTTTATTTGCTGTATGTTTTAGCGCTCTGATTCACTGGAAACTATGCAAATCAGTCATTTGCTGAATTACATTTAACATTTAACAGAAAATGTACACAAACATAAAATACATTTTATCAACCGTACAATGTGCATTGTGCAAGACATAGTGCTATATCAAAAATGTTAACTTAAATACATAATAATAATAATAATAATGTTTTTCAAGAAATTAAACATTTCCATTACCATTAGATTTACATTTCAAACATTTATATTATTATTACATAAACCAAATAAACAAACATGCATACTTACGAAAAAATAAATAATTGAATATGGCCCCTGTCTAAATAATGAATAATTTATTGAATATTCATAATAATAATAGGTGTTATTTATAAATAAATAAATAAATAAGGCCCCTGTTAAAATGTATTCAATAATAATAACTATTAAATAAATAAACAAACAAACATGGCCCCTGTCAAATTAATAATGTTTTCAATAATAATAATAACTAGTAAAAAATCAATTAGTAAATTAGTTAGTTTGAAGTGTACATCTAATAAAGGAAATATTTATTTAAATGATTGAACTCTGCCCCTATTCTTATTTAGTCAACTTTACCTTTTCATATATATATATATATATTATTTTTAATTTGTGTAAAATGACTAAATTAAAAAGCAAAGCTATTCAACTAAATGTGATTTAAGTGGGTTGTGGGGCATCTTACCCCAGTGGGCATTTTCCCCTCTTTTACAAAACAAACTCTTAATTCGGAAGAGCCAGGAAAATCCTGTTTTCAATAAATCCCCTCAAACGCAAAAGTTTGGCTTTGAGTGTCACAGATAATAAGTGAAACACACACACACGCACGCATGCACACGCACACACACACGCACACACACACACACACACACACACACACACACACACACACACACACACACACAGACAACACCTCTAACCCCAGCACAAACCAGCGCCTGCAGTCTCTCTGCTGGTGACGGCCAAAAGAGAAGGACAGCATTCCGAGAGGAGGATTTTTCTATGGAATGAAAATGAGAGAAATCTTTCGGAGTGAGATGGCCTCTGTCGAGTCTCTTTTCCTGCTGAGGAACTGCTGGCAGGAGGTACACACACAAGCTGTACAAATGCAGGTAAAATGTCAAACTCTGTCCCACTGCAACAAGAATACCTGCCTCGTGTCAAATGAGCTTTTTCACATGACTCACTGTCACAGTATTGTTTGACAGATACTTATATATATATACACCTTATATACTGTATAGCTTTATTTCTTCTAGCTAAACATTCCCTCATCTGATCATCGTCCATCACCAACTTGAAGAGACTATATAGTGTAATCCTGTCTGGAAGCTCAGATATCATCTCTCAATGAACAGAATGCCACTCTGAGCTCCCGAGCGACTATTATATTCTTCCGTTCTACGTGGATTGGAGACCAATAACTGTCAGGAATGATTTGGCTGAAATGTAAAAGGCACCCTAAAGCAGTCGGACCTGCTGGTTCCAGAGAGGGTCCAGATGATTCTCTTGGACAGAAAACAGCAGCCTGACACATTTCACAACCCTGATTTCCTCAATTAAACTGTCAGCTATATCCACCCATTACTCCAGACAGAAAGATGAAAGAATGTGGAGGGAGAAAAAGAGAGAGAAAATATTTCCGTGTGGATTTACAGTATATTCTAGCTATAAAATAGGCCTAACAGTATATTCAGGTACAGGACTACTACAGAAATTGAATACATCGAATGTTGCATTGTATAAATTAAATACAGATGATTTATTTTCACTATCTTTTGTTTGATTATCATTAATGACGCAGACAGGTTTATTAGGCTGCTGTCACTTTAAGAGCACGGATCCATTATACTGTTACACATGCGTTTAGTTTCTCAACTGTTTGTGTTCACTTAAGACATCACTGACTGTGTTTGTGTGAATATTCTCCAAGACGGGCATTTTGACATAATTTTGTGCGTTTCTGCACTGTAAAAAAAAAAAAAAAAAAAAAAACCTTTCTGACTTAAATTTTTTAACTACAATCAACTTGGATGTTTAAGTCATTATTTCTCACTGAAAGTTTTCAAATTACTGATTTGATTTGATGATCTCTGTGGATTCATTTGCTCATTCAACCAACAAGCTAATTGAATAAATGTTTGAGGGAATTTCCCGGCTTAAAATTGCGAAACCTGCGGGAATGAGTGAAATTATGCAATTGAGCCCTGAATAACGTCAGTCAACCATTACAGTGGCCGCTTACTGACAGCCGACCCTTGAAAACGAATCATTTCAAAATTAATTTGAAAATAATCATTTTTCTGCTTTTTTTTTTTTTTAGCAAAAACATTATTAACATTATAAGTGAACCCTTCATGACCCCTTTAATTTTTACACAGTTGTTGTCTTCAGGTGGAAATATCCTTTAAATCTAGTCAACATTTCTTCATGTGATATGCATTATTTTCAGTCTATTATATATAGACTGAAATTAATGTACAATAATATACTAAATTAAGAAAAAAATTCAAACTGTAACAGGATAAACTTTAACCAATTTTTCAACATTTAAAAAAATTAAAAAACATTTATTAAGTATATTATTATAATACATTATTAATTAAATCAATAATTGTATATAGTAAAGGGTACATAGGTTGATTATGCCCCTGTTTTCAAGATGTCATATTGGTCTTAGGTGTCTCCAGAATGCGCCTGCTCAAAATATATTTTTTAAAAGTTAAACGTCTTTTAACTTGAGCTCTGTGTTTGTAAATCAGTAAGGGAGTCAAACATTGAACCACTCAGTGAATTCATGGATCCATCAGACCGCTTCAAACCTGTAACTTGAGTCTTTTTGAACAATCAAGTCCAATAATTGTATGTGAATCGGACTCAGTGGTTGCGCTGCACATTTATGCTTACAGCTTGCAAGAACGACTCAGAAAAGCATGTTTTCTAGCCAATATTTCGCTGCACACAGTCTTTTTATCTCCTCACATTCAATTCAGATGGCAAACTCCCATTCACAGCTCAAGTAAAATATGATTTCTTTGGCTGCGGCACGAAGCGGTGCAGGAAACACTGATGTAGGAGAAGAAAGACTGCCTGTGGCTCTCTCTCTCTCTCTCTCTCTCTCTCTCACACACATACACACACACTTACTGGCGTTGTGTCCAGTTAAAAGCACTTAGTTACTGACCCATGGGCCGCAGATGAAAGCCAGAGACACTTGAATGATAAGGTCATAGAGGACGGAAACCTGCAGCGTCAGTGATTTTAGCCCTGTCATTAAACTCCACAGCTGAGGATCACATTATAGCTTGACATTTTCCCCAACCTGTCAGTGAATATTTCTGAGAGGATTAAACGCCTTCTAAAGTCACTGAACATTAAGCAACAGCGCTAAACGACAACATCCAACACCTCAAAGCAGACGGTTGCTGGTCATTTGCCATTCATTTCCATTACAATCACAAGATATATGTGCCTCTGTACCTTTAAGATTGCTGTATGAAAACGACCTCTGCTGTGATTGGCTAACCTCTGCGTTCTGCCGTAGGTCACATTGTTGTTTATCAGGCCAAGGGAAGTTGCTGAATACCGAATAGGTTTTGATATGTAAATGTGGCCGCCGGTCACATTCTGCTCACTACAGTCACACACTTCACCTGCACCATTACACACAACACATATGTATTTTAGGTTGTATTTTAATTGTGCACATTCTGTGTGCATTGTTTACTGTACACTACCGTTTAAAAGTTTAGGGTCAGTAAGATTGTTTTTTTTTTAAAAAAAATGATTACTTTAATTTAGCAAGGATACTTTAAATTGGTCAGAAGTGACAGTAAAGACATTTATAATGTTACAAAAGACATCTAGACTGCAAAAAATTATATGATCAATAAGTTATGAAGCACATAATGCGGCCCGCCAAACAGCTCGCTAGTACCAAACTGAGTGTTTTTCGCTGCTTTTTGCGCTTAAATGGTCATATTTCAATCAATTTTTTTTATTTATCAAATAATCCTGAAAAAAGGAATTACGGTTTCTACAAAAATGTTAAGCAGCACAACTGTTTTCAACATTGATCATAATTAAAAATGTTTCTTGAGCATCAGATCAGCATTTCTAAAGGATCATGTGACACTGAAGACTGGAATAATAGCTGGAATATTTTGCAATATAACTGTTTTTTTTTTTTTTTGCTGTAATTTGAGCAAATAAATGCAGCCTTGAGCTTAAGAGACTTCTTTCAAAAACTTTAAAAAATATATTTCAGACCCCAAACTTTTGAGCAGTACTGCGTATCATATTGTTGTGTTAAAGGATGTGTCCAGCAAGTTAACCTCAATCTACATCATGTTGATTACCTCACAAATTAATTTCCACTTGTGTAAGAGAAATATTATTTCCATGTGTGTATTCAATTAATGCCACTGCTTATACATTATTCATTTGGTTAATCTTACATGAGTTACAGAGATTCCCTCACATAACTTTTAATCATGAATGAGTGTGTGTAAAATCAATATTTTTTTTTAGATTGGAAACACACTCTACCTTTATTGCTACTCAATATATGATGCTTTTGACAGATGCATTTGCATTTTCAAGCACGGGTCGCTGCCCGGCGGAGGTCATGTCGTTCATGTAAGGGTTAGATTCTGACTGATGAGTGTATGGAGATGTTGTAAGTTATCTGAGGCACTCAAGGCCTCGCATAACAACCGAGCGCAGGCCTCCTCCTTACATCACACTCTTATAGAAAACTCAGATCTGTTGTCCTTTTTATCTCTCTCATGTTGCAAGTTTTAAACTGCAAATGCCTCTTTCTGTAGTCAAGGTCATAGGCCTGGGAAGAGTCGATCTAGGGAGTCAGATAAGATGTTTCCAATTAAAAAATATGTACGGACATCATGGGCATATTATGGGATGTTTAGGAAGACCAATGTGGATGAAGATTAACCGGGAAGTGTACATGTATGATAAAAGGAAGTAGGAGGCCTTATGATAATCTGTTCAGTTGCTTATCCAATCAAGTCTTTGTTCAATGATTAAAGAATATGTATGATTTTTACTGAATTAATATTCTAAAGGGCCGTACACACCGGGACGAATATCGGCGCGCGTTATTCGCCAGCGTTTTTCAACGCGTTTTTTGTGTTTACACACCCAAGCGATTTTCGCTGACGATGAGCCGAGTGAACATGCAACTTCATTCCCTGACATTAGATGGCGCTTAATGTAAAACAGAAATAGTCCTATTTTGTAGTCGCTGTCGCGTTTGTCATATAGTTCTTTATGTTCCGACACCAACGAGACCAGAAGCTCTACATTCATCTTGCCTTGCATCTTCCTCGTCTTTTTTCTTCCCGGCAGTGTAGACGCTATACTTGGCGTATATCTTCTTCGCCGTTACGTATGTGTGCTCGGCAAGACCGTTTTGAGTTTGAGCGCCCCCAAGTTGTGTTTTACGGTAACTTCAGAAGCTCCAGACACCTGAGCAAAAGCGCCAAACTCATTGGCGGCGCGTCAAACCCAAAAAACGAACCCGAGGCGTTTTTTTTTTAAATGTGCCGTTTTTATCGCGTCGGTGTGCACACTCGATGAGCGCCCTTTGTTTAGTCACGAGGCGTTAAACGTCGGCGAAAATTCGTCCCGGTGTGAACAGGCCTTAAAGCTTATTTTGTAGCTCTCTAAATTTCGGTTGTAAGAGAAACTCCCCTGGAGCATTATTTCAGACAAATACATTTTATTTAATTTTACCATTAAGTGGCCTAATTTAATTTTATTGCTGAATTTCCACCACACTTGTTCCTCATTACACTGACCCATATCGAAAACACAAATTTGGAGCTATTATGTTTATTTTTTAAAACAACGCATGTTTCTAATATCTTGCTGTTTACGGGCTGTATAAACATGTTTCTGGGATCGCTGTGGTTGGTAGTTCTGACTGAACCGTGAAGAGACATCAGCCTGTGTAAAACCCTATAGATCTGCTCACTGGCAACCTCTGATCTCTCTGAGCCCGTGTGAGACCGCAGGGTCAGACAGTAAATCCCCACGGGCTGAACCGCACACCCCATCATCTCAGGACATGATCGGAAACACCGCTAACAACTAGCCGACCGAATCAAATGCTTAACATGATTTACACAAGTACGACATGTTCCCAGAACAACCTTCGCTGGACCTGCAACATCATTTCAATCAACCAATCACTGCTGTCTGATTTTAACAGCGCTCTCTATAAAAATAAATGTTCCAATTAGAGACAAAAAAGGGTTTATGGCCTGATGCAAGGAATCTTTTTAAGGCCCACAAAGAAGTCGGGTGCCGCTCACACAGGGAGCAATCTAATGATCTGTCTGCACTGTTTAATTGTTGGACTGAGAACAAAAGCATAAGGTTTGAACCCTAATGCGGTGTTGAAAACCCTGTAACACTTTTTGGGTTTCCAGTCAAAAATGACCGGACTATATTATCACCAAATATTGGATTCAATCTTTTTGTCAGTTGGTTTTCTTTCAATTAGGACAGGTTTTGTATTTATATTTAAACTGACTGATTGCAGGCCTCATTGATCTGAGCTTATATTGGTCACCATTCATTGAAATTGTACATGAATGCGCGTGTGTTTGTGTGTCCATGCATCCGAGGCCATTGTGTTTGCAAGCATGAACATGATGAATATGCTCCTTAACAATAAATGTTTTCTTATTTCATACTCCCATTCATTTTCAATGGATGGACATTTTTGACCAATTCAAGCTTATGATCAATGTTTGCTTTTAACTCATTTACAAATATCACCAGTCTTGCAAGTAGAATGAATATGAAATTATATATTAAAAACATAAATATGAAAATACTATAATACAAATACATAGCCTACATAAAATAAATAGATAGTTGCATTTATGATAATATGATTGGAAATAATGTAATTAATCAAAATGATTTATTCAACTGACAGCCATAGATTCATATTTTTCCTCAGGTTTGTACATATAATATAACAGTACTCAAAATGGGTAAAAAAACAACAAAAAAAAAACATGTGTATGCATTGGTAAAATGTGTGAAACCAAACATGGAAACTGCTGGAATCAGAAGGGCCATAAAGTCAACCGAAAAACCAAGCATAAATTGTTTTGAGGAATCACAAAGAACCACTGAAGAACCGCCGTTTTCAAGAATACTTTTGCAGCAACCATTCAATTTCAAGAGTAGGTTTAGGTGGACAGAATTGTTTTTCCAGGAACAACAAAGAATGTTGATCTAAGAACAACGTTCAAGTCCTACTTGAATAAATCACGTTGTGCTGAATGTGACCACAACATCCTCTCTGAAACATATTCCCTCTCTCTCTCTCCAAGTGCTCGTCACTCATTGAACATCTCACTCCATTATTCACAAGCTCTTTACCATGAAAGTTCAACCTTTGTGAGGCTGGATTGAAAACACGATACTCTTTCACGAGCAGTTAGCCGTATATAGAGCAGATGTGACTGCAGAAATAGACATCAGCAGTTTCGGCTCAAGCTCTGAGACCAAAACAAACGGCTTGTCAGGAGAAATGAGGCAGGCCTTCATCTCACACAGAACACAACAGCTAATGCCAGAGTCCAGGGCCTACGCAAGCACTGCCAGTGTTGTGTGTATATGTGCGTGCGTGGCACGATGTTATAACAAGGTGCGACGCAATGTTCCTGTTCACAATTAAAAGGACCAAATCACAGATTTTTCATGTTTAATATACATCTCTAGGATGTTTTGTTTTTTTTTTGGGACCAATCAGATGTAACGTGGGCGGAGCTACCCACACTCTAAAAAAAATGCAGGGTTGTTTCAACCCAAATTTGGGTCAAATATGGACGAACCCAGCCGTTGGGTTAAAAATGTAATTTAAAATGTTAACCCAATGGCTGGGTTTGTCCATATTTGACCCAAATTTGGGTCGAAACAACCCACAATTTTTTAGAGTGTATAGCAACCTGAACCTAATGGATTCCGAACAAATGTCTTGTCACTTGTCGCCGTGACAGTTGGTTAGTATAAAAACCCTTCAAAACTCACTAAAGAGATCTAATGCTTGTCAATATTGTGTCTGGTTAGAAAATGGTGTGAACTTGTTTTCAGTTTTGCCACAAAAGTATGTTTTGAGAAAGGTTAATGAAGAGACTATATAATATATAAACTATGCAACTATATATGAAATCAAAATTGATTTGTGGCTTATAGTTCACATGATAAAAAAAAATTTATGTAGTCTTTCGGTTCCAATAAAACAGACCAAAAATATGAACTTATTTGCATTATAATACTTGTTAATTTACAAACTTATTCATTTACAAATACAAACTGCTTTCCAAGTAGCAATGGTTCATGGACGTGGTGTAAATGAATACAAAGAAATGAACAATTAAGTTAGCAACTGTAAAAAAAGATATTAACATTAGCAGAAAAATAATGTTTTCCTGTTACAGTAAAAACTGAAACTGTTTATGATCAATAAGTTATGACAACATATGTTTTTACATTGCTTTAACTCATTCAAATAAGTTAAGCAATTTTCAACTTTTTATACAAGATTCAACTCATTTTTAAGTCAGTTTAATGTAATTTAAGTTGAAATGACTAAAACATCCAAGCTGATTGTACCTAAAAATTTAAGGCAACTTTTTTTTACAGACAAGATACATGATTGTACTGTTAAGTATTGTCGAATTTATGTTTTAAAGTAAATTAAGTAAAAATAAAAAACACTGCAAATGTAATTAAAAAGAGAGCATTCAATATCTCACAGCCCAACTTCCTATTTCAAAAAGCAAATAAGTAAACACAAGAAAAATAAAACTGCTCATCAAGCTACTCAATAGAACCTTTAAATCTTATCTAAGGTGAATTATATGGTTGGGTGAGTCTGTAGTAATTATAATTAGCTTATATTAACAACAACAGAATTGAATGGGAAACCCCACAAGGATGGATATAAAAGGTTGTTTGTGTGTTTCACTCTTCCTCTCCTTTACCATTTACAATGGAATTTGATCATGGGGAGGAAAGTCAGACGACTATTGATTTAACAATCAACAGCCCTTTATTCCTAGACGACTGGATGCCTGCATGTATAATGCACATGTGCAAACTGGATCATTTAAAAACAACATTTCATATTTAAAATGCATTCATTCCTGCTCTTGATGAGAAACGTCTTTTAAAAAGGTGAGTGAACTACAAAACAAAAGTTCAAAGTTTGACCACCCTGGTGTACATACAGTTCTTTATAAAATGGATAGTTAAGGATAAGGGCGAATGGACCGATCACCTACATCACTAACAGAGCAATCGCACCAGAGTTTGTTTTAGGGTGTGTTCACACTTGTAGTTCGGTTCGATTGGTTCATTTGGTCCGGACCAAAAAAAAAAAGTTTAGTCCTGGTCCGCTCCGCATTCACACTGGCATTTTAACACCGAATCTAAAGATACCAAACCTAAAGACATATGTTCACAATCTGATTGGTCGGCTTTATTACGAACCAAACAAGTGTGAACACAACCTTAATCAAGCAAATTCGATTAAAACAAACTCATGCGATTGCTCTGTTAGTGCGGTTCAGTTTAATAAATGTGAACGCTAGCATCTGAACCCTGGTGCGCACCAAACAAGCGGACGGAGACCGCTGAAACGATGGGTCTCAGTCCACTTCCAAACGAACTCTGGTGCCGTTCGAATGAAATATGAACTCAACACTGACCAAAGACATCTAAAGGAACCAAAACCAGGAAGTGATGTCACCAGATGTGACCCTAAAAAGGGCAGAATGCTCAAGCATACCTGCTTTTCTCGTCAGGAGCTACGTTGCCCATTACAGGCATCAGAAATGTTTTTTTTTTAGCGCATTTAGTCCAGAACACAGCATTGTTTTGGATGTTCGTAAGTTCTGTTGTTAATTTTTTTTTGGTTGTGGTGGGGGGGGTATTTAGGTTCGGTCTTAAAAATGACAGTGTGAGCGCTTAGCGAACCAAGAATAAATGTATTATTTTATTTTTTTGGTCCTGAACAAAAGAAACAACTACAAGTGTGAACACACCCTTCTCACCCCTATTGATAATGGACCTATTTTTCGTGCAAAGTTTGGCTAATGTGACCGGGTCTTTAGGTACAAAAAAACTATATGTGTCTATGTTCACAAGAGACCTCTATTATGACAGTAGAACTAAAGGTTCATGAACCGCAACCATTTCAGATGCAGCAGGTCATTTTCAGGCACGTGCTCAAAGTTGGTTTGTGTTCAGTTTATCGTGACCCTGTATGAAATTCAATTTTTGAATGAGCTTCAGGTTATTCAGTGCTGGCCCTTACGCTGCACACGTGTCCGGCTGAAAACACGCGTGACAGCTGACTCATGCTCTGCCATGTCAGAGAGCGAGATCCAGATCTGTGGATTGGAACGGCATCCAGAGCACCTCATCACAACACCACTGAACCGGGGGGGGGGGTCCGATCCAAACAGACCAAATGGGTCACGCAGTCGAGCTCCGAAACAGACCGAGCGCCCCCGTCAGCTCCTCTGATCCAAACACAAACTGACACCTCATAAACATCCTGTCAGAGGGCTTCATCTCACTCACGTCCCGCTGCCTCTCCTCCTTCTCTCTGCGAACGACAATAGATGCATTAATTACTCAGAATTCAATCTGCGTGAGAGAGAGACCTGCGACCCACGCGCACAGGTTAAAATGAGCAGTCCCAAAATGGATGAATGCACATTTCATTCCATTAAGAAAATAGGTCTTTTTTATATTACAGGCTTTTCTGTCACTGCTCATTTAATTTCCACTGTGTTGCGTTTCTAATATCCCATTATAGTTTTCTTCTTATTCAGAGAAAGAAAATCGCAAGACTCAAGATGAGCATCTTTCTGAAGAGCAGCCTTGGGTCACTGATAAATGAAGATGCCCAGGATGATGAAAAGGAAATAAGTGAGTGTGGCAAGATTTGTATTATTAGTTTTATCTAAATGGTGCTGTAACTACCAACTAAAAGTAATCAAATATTTTCCTTTTGTTTTAAAATCTCAAACACCAGCGAGAGTCTTATTATTTTCCAAAATGTTTTCAGGCAAAATTTTCCAAGGTTTTTTCCATTATCTTCTCGTTTGTTCAGCCACTTCTGTCCTGATTTCTTCGAGGGGAGTGCCTGTGGGCGGATAAATGAATGGGCTTTTTCAATCTAATGGACAAAATAAACTCACGCAATTTACATATGAACAAGACAGAGACGAAGGAACAACACACAGAGAACATCAGCTTTAGTTTCTGCTCTGACAGCCGGAAGACCAGCCGAACGCTGTGAGTGTGTGTTAGAAATCAGGAATGGTGAGAGAACATTGTGCTTGGTATGTTTTTTGTCAGCCGACAAACTTTAAATCCCGTCTGGCTAACGCGCCTCCCATAATGTTTACGCATTAGATCAGTAGACGGAGAGTAGGCATCTATTGTGTCTGTTCGGACGCATTGAACCACATGAACGTTTACACTACGAAAGCAATCCGGTCGAATGCGTTTTTCGACTACCTTTGGAAGTGTTTGAAAGTGTACAAGCTCAAAACGTTTTGAATGGCACAAAACTGAGGCGTTTGAAATCACAGTCTCTTGAGTATGCACTTATTTTGAATAAATAATTACTTCACGACCACTAAAAAAGTATAGTATTAATGAATGTAATCTGGACGTACTACATTCGCCGTGTTGTCATTATCATGTGACCAACCGGTCACTTCACTGCCATTCACAAATCCTCTCCTCTGGCCTCATTGGATAGTAAAGTGTCCATCATTTGCGCACTTCAGAATCTCGCCGGAAGAAGGTCATTCGGGTACTTTTTGCCTACTCTTTTATGAGTACTGTGAATTCAGACATAGGCCTACTTCTTTGGCCACATACTGTTTTTCACCTACTCTATAGTAGGGAAGTATGTGATTTCAGATGCAACCTAAGCATCCAAACAATGGCGGATTTCAAATCACGTATTTCCGACGTGTCCCAGGCGAGCAACTCCCAGTGAGACGATTTAGATTTTCTTCAGGTATTATCACTGAGCATATGACAGCTACACGCTTAACTTTCAGATCACTTCTGAATATCTCTTACAAAAAGATCCACTGGATGAAAATAAAGGAAGTCCCGTGAAGAAGAAATGCCATCTCTGTTAAAGGCTCAAATCTTTGTGTTTACTCTCAAAGTCACAGACAACTGCGATCCAAGTAATCTGGTAATGAGACTGTCAATCATTGGGATTATATTCCCACAGAGCCGTGCCAGAACGGAGCCTCCCCCCCCCCCCCCCCCCCCCCCCCCCTCCTTGTCCAAAGGCTTAGAGACAGAGGTTGGATGGATAATTGCTGTTTTCCTTGGCTTTCCGCTTAACCAACTGCAACATTTCAATTGCCCATTAAAATGCTAATGGCTACATTAATTGTACACATGGGCCCGTTAAAGGGTGAACCGTATAAATTTGTTTAAGCAAAAAAGGACCATCTTGCTGTAGGTTAACATAACCCAGCATGCACTGCATCGGATAAACGCATCACAGCGTGCTCTGCTCTTTTTTGTGCACTGGACATGAATGAATGATAATACATGAAGGATACTTGACATCGTGCTGCTTGTTGACTTGCGATATTTGCTTGGCGGATGAGAAAATGTGTAAAAAAAAATCTTTTGACTTGCATTAGCCATATCTAATGACCAGAATATCATAGGGTGCGTCTCAATCAGTATATCGTGTACACGAATTCAGGACCCTAAGGCTCACTACACTGATGGCGACTTGAGCCTATTTATATACCCATTTATAAGCCTGTTTGTTTGTTATTTAAAGTATAGGCTACATTATGATGAATACTTTGAATTGTTACATATACTTGCAACAAATTAATTCTAAATGTTTGCTAGATTATGTTCATTACCTGTCTAGCATGCATGTTTATGCTGATATATAATTGGCTCGCGTGATGTTTGTTTCGTGCTTCAGAATTTTCGTTAAAGGAAACCTAGTGTGTGAGCATCGATGCTCCCTGGTTTCACAGTGCATTGTGGGGGACTTTTTAGTGAGTGAACGTGCCCTTAAAATAGCCGACTCCCTGATCAGTGCCCTGACTACTAAGCTAGGGAGCTGATTGAAACGCAACCATAGAAAATTGGGGGTGGGACTAAAATCCCTCAGAAAAACTAATTTTCACAACATATTAAAATCTATTTAAAATTGATTTATTCCATATTTTAGTCTTCACCGCACTGATGGCCCTGAGAGAGGAACGTTCAAGCATTCGACATATCAATCACCCCAAACTGGCCCTTCTGCCCCTCGGCACGCTTCACCGCTGTCCTGCGTCTGCCGCCGTGACGTTTTGATGGGGCGTGCGAGCCGGCGGTAAATCGACATCACAAGGTGAACATCAAAACACACGCGCACGCCGCGGTTCCCCCAGCAGGTTTTGTTTACGCGCGTTTGACAGGCCAAGCACAATGTCTCCTCTCCGCCGTCACACGCGGTCTGTTTTCGTTTACAGTGCTGTCAGTGAGGGGCTGAGAACTCTGGGCATTCGCACTTGGAAACTGTGCCTAAAGGGTGTTTTGGTGGAGTACAAAAATGGGTAAAAGGTTCTTGACCTTTCTCACATGAGCATTATGTTAATGCCCTTTAGCAACTATGAGAAAAATCTGGTTTGGGAGAATTTTTAGCTTTTACCGCCACATGGGTTGAGTGAACAGTTCTGCCTCCAGACCAGTGGGAGGCGCTGTTAAAAGATCTATCTATCTATCTATCTATCTATCTATCTATCTATCTATCTATCTATCTATCTATCTATCTATCTGTCTATCTGTCTATCTGTCTGTCTGTCTGTCTGTCTGTCTGTCTTGCTTCTCTGCTGTTCCACAGATTCTTCCTTTTATCATGTTCTCTGAGCTGTTCATTATTTAAGTGCATTACAGAAAGTATTTTTAAGTTGGAATTCAGTGTCATTATTGAGATAAGAGGATATAAAATGACCTAGATTAATTTTGTTGTAAATTCATTCTGTGGGTTATCCAGCTCCCTTTTCTATGAACTGTCTGGAGCAAGAATGAGGTTTTGCTTCATTAAATATCAGCACCGTGATAAAGGAAATAGGAGCCCAAGTGGAAGTACGGCAGCTTCAAGGAAAATACCATAAAAGAGCTGACAGAACACAATTTAGAGTAAAGGAGCAGAGTAAAAACTCAAATTTTATCCCCCATCACCCTCTCTCTCTCTCTCTGTCTCATTCTGTCTGTCTGTCTGTTCTCTCTCTCTCTCTCTCTTCCAGGATGCCGTGATGTCTGGTGTTGATAGTGTCTGTATTTTAGGAGTGTGATTTGAGAGCTTGAGGGAATTTGTGTGTGAGGAATAAAAGACACGCTATGACACCAAACGCATCCAGACAGGAGAGAAAAGGAGAGAATAAGGCAACGAATGAAAGGGAAAAATGAAAGAGATGCAAACAAACCCCCACAGACTCACTTCGTATATATCGAAAGTCCACTGTGATAGAATTGTTCTTACACACTGGAAGCATCAGATATGCTGCGATTCTTTGGCAACTAACAGACTATGAAGTGCTGCGAAACGTTTTCATAAGAAAATTCAAATGTCGACCCTGATGAAGCAATAATGTCAGATTCAGTTCAAAGCAATGGAAGGTTTCTCGCGAGAAGAGTTAAACGCTCTTCCTCTGAGGAACATCTGGACAGCGTGTTTTAAAGTAAGCTGTCACAGGCGTCGTATTGGTTCTTAATGAAGGTTTCTCACAATCCCACGTTGATGCTGTGCTAACTTTAGCATGGCAGGCCCATCTGGGTGTTAAATGCCGAGAATATTCCAGCCATTTTCAATGAACTCAACATGCATCACATGGTGTTCAATCATCGCATTAGAAACCAGCTCTTCTGCGTCTCATTAACATGGCCTGCAGGAAAACACCAACATCTATTTCTGTCTAATTAGCAAGGGAGAAATGCTGCAGCGCTGGAACTTCACCAGGAATGAAAAGCTCAGCAAAGTTCACCATCAGGATGAAACACGTCTTTGAGTGAAATTAAGTTTACTTAGTAAACGACACAGCTTCACACAAGCGAGTTTCAATGGATCACATGAAATCAAGATGGCGTGTTAGATTTTAGGATGATTTTATAGATTGATTCTGGGTTTGGAGTTTGAATGTCGGGTTTTGAGTACTGCACAATTAATCGAAATAAAATGTACACGCCAAGTGCGATTATGAAGCCACAGACTTTGATTGTGTTGTATTTGTGTAATTTCAAACATTTTTGGGAATAGAAGTTTATATCATTTTAGGTTACACTTTATTTTAAGGTGTTTTTGTTACACTGTAATTATATATTTAAGTACTGAGTAATATTAATTAACTGTATCACTGTAGGGTTATAGCATTAGGATTTGGTCTGGTTTAGGGTAAATTGCATGTAATTATGCATAATTTATAGTTATTACTAAAGTAACTAAACATATGTAACGACACTGTAAAATAAAGTGGGTAACACTTTATTTTAAGGTGCTTGTAATAAGCAGTAATTAACAGTTAATAAGACACTTATAAGACCTTATGAGATGCATATACGCATTAACTAATTATAATAAATAAATTAAATTAAATAATAAATTTCTCAAGTATCAATACATTGCACTTTTAGAACAGCCGAACAAACATAAATGGTAACACAAACTCCCAGTCACTTAAAAATTGACCTTCTCAAGAGGGAGTAGTTTCCTTGATCTCTTCAGGGCCTGGACCTTTAATTAACCCTTATATGAAGTAGTTAATGCTTATATGCATCTTATAAGGTCTTATAAGTGTCTTATTAACTGATAATTACTGCTTATTACAAGCACCTTAAAATAAAGTGTTACCATACAGTGTTACCGTATTTTACTTGTAATGAGAAGCATATTCAAATCTTGTCAACAACACACTAAAAACTTATAGGTGTTTTTCAGTTTTTCCACCAAAATAAAAGCTGTGGGAATCTGAGATTAGGAGTCTGACTTCTTTTAAAATCTATACCAATGTGTAAACCCTTAAGGGGAAAAAACGGATTCTATTGGCAGAAGAACATGTGCAAAACTTTAATTTGGAGACCAAAGGCATGGCTTGTTGGTTTATAGTTTTTGCACGTCCTGTTTCAATATGATTGTGTGTGGGGTTTTTGTTCTTTTTGTGTGGATGTATCAGCAGCAGCAGCAGAAGTATGTGATATTAAATATTCATCGTCGTATCGCAGTTCAATCGCAATATAAGACAAAACAATCACAGCGTGATTTGCTGACCATATTGTGCAGCCCTAGTTTAGCGTTCGTATATGAGGTTAAGCGTTTGGTATTTCAGAGAGCAGAAATGGAGAAATGGGCTGTCAGTTTATGGATTAGCAATGACAGGTGTGTGTGTGTGTGTGGCCAGACTGTGATCTCTACATCGCCACCCTCGTTAACAGAAACATGCATCTGTATAACACACAACAAGCTTCCCCCTTTCTGACAGTTTTCGGCTGTTTTTAGGTGTTCGCTCCTGAGATTCACACAGATGGATACACACCTTCGTTGTTTTTATCACGTTTCTCAATTGGACTTGTAAAAGGAACACCAATTATCTGCACCGAGATCTTTCCGACTGGCAACAGATGCGACACACGT